>RJWM01002932.1:0-120168 GCA_004363535.1 Dasyprocta punctata
TGTATCACAGACATAATAAAGAAACATTAAAAAGAGAGGAAGAGATGACATAGTATTGCAGAACAAAAGAATAATGCTACATCCACCAAAGAGAACCCAAACACCCATTTCCATGTGGCGAAATCAGCAGGTTTTTTCGTCAGTTTTCCCATTAAGATTATTTCCCCAAAGGTCTTTTGTTTTCTGTTTTTATGTTTCCTGACCAGTAATTAACTCTAAAATTAACAGAAGATTGCTGGGTGTGTGGCACACGCCTGCAATCCCAGCACTCAGGTGGTTGAGATAGGAAGATTGCTGTGAATTTGAGGCCAGCCTGGGCTACATCGTGAGTTCAAGACCAACCTGAATTAGAGAAAGACCCTGTCTAAAACAAACAAACAAACAACAACAAAGAAAGAAAAGAAAAATTAATAGAAGCTTAAAATCTAGTGGAAGCTAGACAGGACTCTTTAAGAATCAGGCTGTGGGAAGGTTATTGTAACAAGGCTTTTGAATAACACCACAAACATTGAAGTAATCTCTTCTCCTACAAACAAGTAATAAATAGGATGTAGGTAGTTGGATCCAGACCCTCACCTTCTAATAAGTTATTTAAACTTCCTGAGCTTCACTTTCCTCATCTGGAGCATGGGCGCTTTAACACTTACTTTCAACTAATAAGTAAAAACTTGGCATGGAGATTATTTACTTCTCTAGCAATTTTGAAGGCTAATTTTGCAGGATATAAAAGTCTGGACTGATGATTATTTTCTTTTAAGTCTTGAAAAATTGTGGTCCAAGCTCTCCTTGCTTTTAAGGTTTGTGCTAAGAAATTGGCAACTATTCTAATGAGCTTGGCTTTATAGGTGCGGCATTTGCCTTAGAGCTGTGTATTCACTCCAGCAGGCTCTTCATGTTGGTGCCTTTCTGTGCACCCCAAGATGCTGCTATCTCCAAATAGCTTTAGGGCCTGTGGGCTTATGAGGTGTCCCCTCACTCCAGAGGCCCCTCTGTCCTTATATCCCAGGGTGTAGCAACCATCCAAACAAAGGTGTATCCCTGATCAAGTTGCCATACGGCAAAAGCAAACAGACCACTGAGTTCTGTGCAGAAAGTAGGCAGCGAGGGAAGTCAAGCAGTCGTTGGATTTAGTCAGCACTTTCAGACCCAGCCTCAGAAAAGCACATGGTCAACCTGGCTTCTCAGCACCGAGAGCAGAACCACCATGTCTTGCCCAACCTCAACTTCTGCTGCTTAAACTTCCCAAGGGGGTCCATGTCTAGTGCATCCCCTTCTCCATGACAGTCTCTTGTGACCATCTCTCACCCAGGCACTGTGGTAGGCTAACCCCAGAGGCCCTGAAGTATACCTATTCTGTGACCTCTTATTCCCACAGTAGCTCAGTCTTGATCAATAATCCCTTTCCCCAAAAGGCTCCTGATTATATCACTTCCGAGCACGATGAATGTGGCAGTGAATTTCTTCTCCAACTCTAGCTTGCTCTGTGAATGGGGTCCACATACCTGCAGTTTACAATAACTGTGGCTTTTATTGGGGTTAGTGCTGCCAGTCTGTTGTTTCTCCCTGGGGCTCACCTGGTATTTGTGGGGACAGAACCTCCTTTCCAGGAGCCAGGGTTGGTGTCCCAAGTTGCTTTGTTCTTTTCTCTGCATTGTCTTCTGTCTTTCTGTACTTTTTAGTTTTCCTGCCAGCTCTTTCTTGATTGCTGGGTCTCTAAATCCGTTTCTCTTGTCTAAGTTGTTGCTTTCTAGGTGTCTCTATTCTAGGTCCTGGAGAGGCTGGATTTTGCTGCCAGTCTTTATTCTGATTTTTTTTTTCAATTTTTAAAAATGTTTTAATCTCCCTATTTTTTCCCTTGTTGCCATTGCGCATGCTGTCTCCCTCTGTGATCCCCTTCATCTGGTCACTCCTGCTCATCCCAGCCAACATTTCTGTAGAGAAAATTCCCTCCAGGAAGCATTTTTTGCCCTCTCCTACTTCCTAGTCCAGTGCTAGGGTGTTAAGATTAAGCATCACTCAAGTGGGTTCTCCACATTTGCTCGGCTGGAAAAGGGTATCTAGTGATCGGTTTCCACTACTGCAAAGTGAATGCCTGTAGTGCTTTATTTTTCTTTAATCTTTGCACATATCTAAAGTTTATTAAGGCCTTGTGGAATGACTCTCTGACTGACTCACTTCTGGACAGAACACGGGAGCTCCTTTCCCTGGAGCCTGGATGACTTGTGCCTCTCCTTGGTGAAGGATGTGAAGGAGAAGGCAGGGTGCACAGATTGCTCAGAGTAGAACTCCTCCCAGTGAATGAAAATAGCAGCCAGTATGATCTGAAACCCAGCATTTAATACCAGGCCACACCCTTGGGCCTGGCTCGCTCTGCCTCACTTGAGGGCTTGTTGCTTCCTTTTGTCAGATGTCACACTCCATCAAGGAGGTGTTATTTGCTTCTACTTGAAATGAGGAAAGAAATAGGTGCCCTCAGGCTATCTGGGCCTCTTATGAAAGCAAGGCTTTCGTTATAGATCATTTGGTAAAATACACTTAAGTAAATATAGGCCTGCCAATAAATAAATATGAGATAGTCGTTTGGCTTGTATCAACTCATCTTCCACTGGCCTTGACTGGCAAAGGAAAAAGTGGACAGATTCTGGGAGCCAAACTAGTGATGGGCTTTCAGTTTCTTGGAGTTGTTAGATAAGTCACAGCATTGCTTAATCTTCCACTGATCAACTTTGAAATCAAGATTATATCTAATTTTGTAGTACTGTTGTTTAAATGACATAACTTATATACAAGGTACAGAAGGAGACTGTCAATAAATACATTTCCTCTGGGGCTAGGGTGTAGCTTAGTAGTAGAATGCATGCTTAGCATAGCATGGAGTCCTGGGTTCAATTCTAAGCATGATAAAGAAGACAGAGGAGAAGGAGAAGGAGGAGGAAGTAAAGGAAGAGGAGGAGAAAAAGGAAAATGTGAAGAAGGAGAAGGAGGAAAAGGAGACGAAGAGAAAAGAAAAGAAAGAAGAAAGTTTCTCCTTTGGGTCCTTGCTTATTTAACTCAAGATCATTGACTTGCAATTTATCGCTGGTAACCTTCCTTTGAAGACTGCCAGAGGTTCTCAGTCCTCATTGGCTTAGGATTCACCTGGGATTCTTATTAAAAGGCAGCTTCCTGGTCCCACCCCTGGAGATTCTGGTGTGTGTGTGGAGGTCTTGGTTGTAGCCCAGGAAGTTTCATTTATAACAAGTATCCTACTGATTTCCTTCTTCCTTCTTTCCTTCCTTCCTTTTTTCCTTCCTTCCTTCCATTATTTCTTTTATCTTCTTTTTTGCTTTTGTTTTTGTTTGTTTTTTACTCAGAGAATGTAATCCAGGCTAGCCTTGATCTCACTAAGAAGCCCAGGCTGGTTTTGAACTCATGCTAATCCTCCTGCCTCAGACTCCCAAGTGTCGGGATTACAGGCATGCGCCACCATGCCTAGCTAATTGTCCTAAGTAATTTTGACCAGGTAGATTGCTGCCCATACTTTTGCAAACATGACTTGAAAACTTCAAAGTCTTGCATGAAGTGTACTTTTCTTTCATCAGCAATAGCCTGAAGAAAAGCCTTTTAAACCAAATATTTAATTATATACTCCACCCTAGGCAGGAGCTGAGGAAGTAGAGGAGGTAGTGGAGGAGGTAGTGGTGGAGACTGGGAAAGCTGGTATTTTTCCGCAGCCTACAGAGCATGCCATCCACACTTTTTGGGCAGTGGGAAATGGGGAGACGTGGAACAGATGGTCTGTGTTGGCCATGGGGCCGCAGGAAGAGGGACGGGATGAAATGGCGAGCTTCTAGCTTATAGCAAGTCAGCGTTTTCAAATGCAGGTTTATTATCTTACTTTCACTGCTATAAATTTCCTGTGTTAGCCCTATTCAAATTTAAGTATCAGTACACATATGCTTCCCTAAGTCCAATAGAAGAGATATTGCTATCATGGGGGGTTTTGGATTGCCAGGTCTCTATGGTCCTCATTAGAGTAGAAAACTGAGAGTTGAGTAGACATCTGGCCATGCTGATCCTTGCAAGTCCCCACTGAGCCCTGCAGGGACAGGGCCTTAAGCACCTCCCCTTCCCTGCACTCAGCAGGGCACTTTGCCAAAGAACACCTGGCAGGAGCTCCCAGAAAGGAGGGAACTAACTGGGCGTGGGCTTCCACAGAGTTTCCCTTGCAATTCTTCTTTGCAAGGATGATTGGGATGTGGAGTTACTGCTCTTTAAAGAAACGCAATCTGTTGTGTTCAGCGTGCTCCTGTCCGTGTGGCTTCCTCACCTCTGCCCTGCCACCACTTGTATAGAAGGTGAGTGGCACAAATTCTTAGCGTCACACCTCTTCAGCACACATTTGAAACAACTGCGGTAAAATAGACATAACATGAAATTTATCCTGGTAACCATTTTAAGTGTTAAGTTGTATAGTGTTAAGTACATGCATTGCTGTGCAACCTCCAGAAATCGTTCAATCTTGTAAAACAGAAATTCTGAACGCACTGAACAACTGCCAATCCTCCTCTCCTTCTGGCCTCTGGCAACATCCCTGGTGCTTTCAGTCTACGAATCTGAATACTCTGGATACATCATATAAGCAGAAACAGACACCACCTGTCCTTTTGTGATTGGCTTATTTTATTTAGCATGTTTTCACGATTCCTCCACGTTGTAGCGTTTGTCGGAATTGCCTTCTTCTCAAAGCCAAATAATATTCCATTACGTGAATATTCCACATTTTGTTTAGTCCTCCATCAATGGACACTTGGGTGACTTTTACCTCTTAGCTCCTATGACTAATGCTTCCATGACACAGGTATCTCTTTGAGAAATTGCTTTCAAACACAATGCAGAGCTCACAGATGGGGCCTGTAGGCCGGTCCCTGTATCAGCTGGAGATGTGTGTGGCAGTGGGACAGAGCCGAATTTCAGCGTCATCCTGTCTAGCCTTGGAGTAGATCCAGGGAACACCAGTCTTTCTCCTGAGACTGCAGGTACCTGTGGCTTGACCAAAGTGTGACCAAGTTAGTGTCAGTCTTGGTGACACCCATCCCCAACCTCAGGCAGCACAGCTGTCACTAGGGCAGTGGTCTGGCCACAGACAGGGCTCTAGAATCCCCCCTGCACCCAGCAGAGACCTGCGCCACTGTGGGAAGGACTTGTGTTTCAGCCTGCGTCACACTAGCTATGGAGTGAGCCTCAGAGCTCTCATGAGACCGTGAAACTCCTTGTATCTGTTAGACTCAGGGATGACTCAGTTTAGTTCCAGCATAGATGGCTTTTTTGCTGAGCTTTCTCATTGCTAGGACAAAAGGCCTGAAGGCCTCAATTTGAAGGAGGAGAGATTTATTCAGCTCCCAGTTTCAGAGGGTTCAGTCCATAGTAGACTGGCTCCAAGGGATAAATGGCACAGCAGAAGGGCCTGCTGGGAAAAAACTCTCATCCTATGACAGCCAGGAAACAGAGAGAGAAAGTAGCAAGGCAAAGTGAGAGATACATCCTCCAAAGGCACATCCCTAGAGACACCCCTCCTCCAACCAACTATACCTAACAGCACATCCCACTATTAACTCATCAGTAGATGAATCCACAGCACTACCATGATCCAACAACTTCTCCAAATCCTCACCTCTGAACACATGAGCCTTTTGGAAGACATAAGGGCTTACTTTTTCCAAAACTACTCCAACCTCAGACAGCAGAGTGTGGCACAAAACTCTATTTGCTGGGGATAGCACCAGGTAGTAAGTACAAAACATATACGCAAAGGAATGCTGCTCAGCCATAAAGAAGAACAAAGTCCTATCATTTGTGACAACATGGATAGAACTGAGTTCACTATGTTAAGTGAAATAAGCCAGGCACAAAAAGCAAGTACAGCATGATGTCATTCATATGTGAAGCTAAAAATGCTTGATCTTGCAGAAGATGAGAATAGAATGGTGGTTACCAGAGGCTGGGGAGAGAAGAGGTAAGTGAAGAATGTGGAGAGATTGATTATATTATGCATCAATCTATTAACCTTCTTTTTTTGTTTTGTAATGGGATTCAAACTCACCACCTTGCACTTGCCAGGCAGGCGCTGTGCTGCTGAGCTATATCTCTGGCTTTGTATTAACCATCTAAGAACTAATTGGTACTAAGTTACAGTTAGGATCAAGAAGGTACTATTGCACGGTAGAGTGATTATTGATAATAGTAATGTACTGTGCATTTCAAAAAGGTAGAAGAAAGGATTTTGAATGTTTTCACCATAAAGAAATGTAAAATATTTGAGAAAATAAATGTTTTAACCTGATTTAAACATCATACGTGTAATGAAACATTACATGGTGCCCCATTACTATGTACAACTTTTATGTGTCAGTTAAAAAATTCTTTTTCAATACCCATGTCTGGGTCTCTACCAAATCAAATCAATTAAATCAGAGTATCCTGAGAATTGTTTTAAGAAGTTTCCTAGCTACTCCAAATATTCAAATATGTTCTCAGGGTTGTGACTAAACCAACCATGCTGGTCTCATTCCCCTTGTCAATGATTGGGTTAGGGCTCATCATGTGACTAGGTTTCAGACTATGTGATATGATCTTTTAAGAAATTTTTTTTCTTGAAATGAAACATGGAGCAAAGAGCTGGGGATGTAGCTGAGTGGTAGAGCACTTGCCTGGCATGCAAAAGATGCTGGGTTCAATCCCTTGCACAGCCAAAAACAAAACAAACAAAAAACCAAAAAACCATACATATGCACACATGAGACAGAGAAGGAGGTAGAGTGAAATGATCTCTTCTTCCCCTGAATGTGACTTTTAGCGAGGACAGTGACTTTGCCCTTGTGAGAAGCACTAGTGTGAGGCTGGCATGGTAGGAAGATGTGAAGAACCTGGGTAGCTGATAGTATTGTTGAGTTGCTGACTTGATCCACCTGGGAGCCACCCTGCTTCTGGAATTCTGGTGCAAGATAATAAATATCTGTCTTACCTAAGCTGTTCTGTGTTGGGATTTCCATTACATGCAGCTGAAAGTGTCCAGTGGAATACTTGCTCTGTGCTGGGGACCTCAGGAAGGTGCAGGGTTGTCTGCATGTTATCTGCCATACTAGAAGGAAAGAACTGAGATGTTGTCGCTGCAGATGTAACCCCTGCATAAATCCCTACTGTCTGTGGGTTTTAAGCTTTACCTGGGTGTCAGGCACTTTCCTTATCACTGGGACAAAATATCTGACACTTGCAATTTAAAGGAGGAGAGGTTTATTTTGTCTCATGTTCTAGAAGTTTCTGAGCTGACATGGTTGGAGGTATGGTGGGAGGGCTTGGGCAGAGGAGAACTTCTCACTTCATGGCAGCCAGGAAGTAGAGAGCTCAGGGAGGAGCCAGGTAGAGAGAGAGAGAATTCTGGGTCATGTCCCCAGTGACCTGCCTCTTCCAACTAGATCCCACTTACCAACATCACATTTACCTATAGCACCTCCATGATTCAATCACCTTTCAAGGGCCAGGGATATAGCTCAGTAGTACAGAGCCTGCCTGGCAAGCGTGAAGTCATGAGTTCAATTCCCAACACCACTCCCCTAAATCACTTTTCCAAAGCCCTGCTTATGAGCACATGAGGCTCTTATGAGGCTCTTGGGGGACATCTAGATATATACCATAACTACTCAAAAGCTGGGTGGGACAGGAAACCAGGGCAGTTAGACAGGCTATACAGTCAACAGTCATTTCTGAACCAGAGGTATTCTGAACATAAACTGGAGACAGAAGTGTTTCGAACTTACATGCAGTCTCTGCTTCAGCTGGCCTTGCAGTCCAGACTAAGTCCTGAAATCTGGGTCAGTTACAGGATATGTAAGCAATATGATAAAGGGAAAAAGTTGTGTTCACGAGAACACAGTCTGGGTCCAAACCACGTAAGTCTTTAGATATTGAATTTAATACCACAGTGTGATACTTGAGCCCAAACAAGCACTTTACTTAAACTAATGGCCAGCCAGGCAGCACTTCTCAGGTCACCAGAGTCTCAGGTTTACGGCAAGAGTAAACTGCCTCAGCCTCTTCTTCCCTGGAGGAGCTCTCGGTGTCACGAGATCAGCCTTCATTCTATTATAGTCTCCTTCATTTATACCTGTGAGGGTGGCTCCTAAGGAGTTACTGGATGTGAGTCCCAGAGGTACAGTGGGGTGAGGGGACACAGGGACAGTCTGTTGGCCAGGCACAGTTCTTGTTATGGTGCTAACTAGAGCATACATTCCAGACTAACAAATTCCAAGATAAACCAAAGTATTAAAAACACACATACACACACACAAACGAGTAGGCGCTCACATAACTCTGTGACAAGAACCATCCATAGGAAGGTTTTGCTTCAATATAAAGTAGTGAAAAGAATGAGTATGTCTCCAGGAAGGTCACTGAGCTGGAAAACACTAGAAGTATGATTACCATCAATCTTTCAAGATCTATTTTCTAATCTATGCTTGTAGATAGCATTAAAATTTGAAATGATTCTTGATGAGTATTTATAAAGTTTATTCAGTTTGCCACCTGTCAACTAATCATACTTGGTCTTGAAACAGCTTCTTTGGCTTTGTGATCTGTATTATGACACTGAGGGCCTGCATTATTACTCTTGAAACTCTCTCTTTTTTTTTTTAAATTGAGACTAGCATAAAATAAACCTTAGTTTTAGAACAGATGTGGACATGTTGGGGAAAATGTGGGAATAAGAAAAGGCCTGTGATATAAATGATAGATAGATGATAGCTAGATAGATAGACAGACAGACAGACAGACAGATAGAGATATTCTTGTAATTGGATCAGCATGGATGTTAGTTCCAGAGCAGTGCTGTGATACCCCAGCTCTCTCATGGGCCCCTTGGATTGTGAAAACTATAAATGAAGACAAATCCTACCCATTGTATGAAGTATATTCAAAAATTACTGCTAGAATTTCGAAGTCTCAAGAAGCAAATGTAGACAATGCCAAAGAAGAATAAGGAAAGACAGCAGGAGGGCTGGGGATATATATAGCTCAGCAGCATAAGCACATGCCTGGAAGCACAAGGTCCTAAGTTTGAGTCCCAGTACCAAAAAGAAAGAAAAGACAGCAGCATACAGAGTGATAATTGCTGCAGACTTTTGATAAAGAAGACTGATTCTTCCATTCAAAATACAAATGCCACCCTGGACAGTGTCAGCTTGTAAGGAGAAAAGAGGGTTGAGACTAAGCTGAAACTGACTTGCTGGTGAGTTGCTGAAAGTCAGAAGAGGGGCTTCTGATGCCTGGGTAGTTTGCAGGGAGGTCCTGCTGCAGACTCTGGCCTGGGAAATGAGTAGGACTCATCCAGGACTCATCAACCAGGGGACAGCAGTTTCCATGGCCCCTCAGCACAGTCCCTGGCAGGCATCTGTGTTGATTTTGCTTACCAGCTCACTTCAGGGTGAGCTATAGAGATGAAGTTAAGTCGGGGCTGATCCTGCCCTCCACAGTGAGCCAATGCTGGTCATACCTCCCTAAATAGAACCTGCCAGACACATAGTCTCACCATATCTCTTCACTGTCAAGATAAAGGCCATACAGAGACTGAGAACAAGAACTACAAGCAGTGAAGCAAGCAAATGTAGGAGTGTGGAGAAGTTAAAGCAGGGGTGGGTACATGAGGACTGAAGGTGTGAATGCAAAATGATGATCCAGAAAAGCCAAATAAAAAGGCAGCACTGAATCATAGAAAAGAGGTGCTTGCTCAGCTTTAGGAAAAAAATGTGAAATTTCCTGCTTGTAATAGGGCATGTTCCAGAATACCAGATCTGTGGTAAGTTTGGAAAACACTGTATTCCATGTCTATACCCATGCCACCCCAAGAAGTTTATAATGAAAAATAGCTTATAAATGGTGCTAAGAAGTATTACAGTAAAACCCATTTAGATCATAAAATCATTTACTAAGAATAATCAAAATATATGGTGAATGTTTAAATTTTAAAAATACATTATAGCAAGAGACAAATTGCCATTAATCCTCCTCAAAAGACTTCTTGCTTTAAACACACATGTCCCATCACTCTTGCCACTCTCGGAAGCAGTTCTGGAAGTGCTCGTCTGTGTCTTTACAAGGTGTGATCAAAAATACAGTGAACGGTGCTGCCAAGTGCCGTTCAATGAAAAGGCGGCTCCTGAAACATTACAGTAAGTCTTGATCCATCTTAGCTACTGGATCTGGCGCTATGCAACTTCTGGTTCTTCCTCAAAGTCAAAATGCACATGGAAGGTAAATGTTTTGAATCGATTCAGGACATCGAGTCAGCTGTGATAACAATGCCACCCCTGAAAGAGGATGCCAGAGCTGGTTCACAAAGTGGCGACAACAGCGGGATAAGTGTGTTGGAAGTGAGGGGCATTCACGCCACTGTGTCTTTCACTGTAATACATTTTTAAAAAACTAAACATTCACTGGATTTTCTGATTGCAACATATCTATATCTCTATTTATCTCCTGTTCCCCACATTACCCATTTCTAGTAACATCCTACAAGGCTACAGTTCTACACTATGCATTCAATATATTTTGCTACAGTATATTAAGTAAATACGGTGGCCCCAGAAGGAGGTTTAATTATAGGATCAAGCATAATACAATGTGAAAAGTGCCATAGTAGGCTAGGAGTCAGGGGAGCTGGCATCAGCTGTGCACTCCTTGCAGTTCTGCTTATCTATGTAGAAAAAACGCTACATGCAGCTTATATTAGTGAAAATCCACCAAGAGAATTCAAATGGCAGCAAATTTACAGCTCTGATTTTCCTCTTACATAATGGAACTAGTTTGTCCAAATTATTTAACCCCTCAGGCTTCAGTTTGCTTGTTTGTGGAGGTGTTAACATCAGGATCTCCATGATCCTGCCAAATTTTACACTCTGATGTGTCAAAGGAGCACTGATAATCCAGGAAAAGAAAAAAAAAAAAAAAAAAAAAGCAAAATCTTTTTCAATTGGTACCAGGCAATTTTCCTGGCAGAGTGCCACTTCCTTGTCAGAAAAAGTCAAACAACTTAGTAGCTTGACTTTCCACACAAAACTCATGGGGACCAAATTGTTTTCTATTGAACTCTGAACACAGACTAAAAACCAACGTTGGGCTCCCTTGACAGAAGGCATAAACCCAATGTTGAAATGTATGATGTTTTCTAGAAGTGTCTACCTTGGATTTTCTTAACACTTTTTCAGGTGAAAGTTACAGGGACCCAACTCAAGCTTGTTTAAGAAGAACAGAAAATTATTAACTTAGATAACTGCATCTCCAGGGTTGCATCTAGTTTCTGGGGGAAATGTTACATGCATATCATCTCCCTCCTTTCTCAGCTCTGCTTTGTTCTCCATGGTCTCTGTGGTCAGGCAGGCCCTCAGCTCATGGTAATAAATTGGCTTTCTACAGCTGTAAGCATCTTAATCCTTAATTGCCATGCTTAAAAAACAAAGAGGGTGTGCCCTACTGTAAAAATTTCAAGCAAAAATAATAATTGCTAAGAGTTATGGAGTACTGGCCACACATTAGAAGCTATTTTCATGCATATGAGCTTCAGAACAACTCCAGAAAGTAAGTTCTTCTAAGTATCCATTCTAAAGCTGGGCATGGGCTCTCACCAGTAATCCCAGTACTCTGGGAGGCTGAGGAAGGAGGATCACAAGTTAGAAACTTAAGGAGACCCTCTCTCAAAATAAAAAATTAAAAAAAAAAAAAAAAAGCTGGGGTTGTAGCTCAGTGCAAAGGCCCAGGGTTCAATTCCTAATACTACAAAAAAGAAAAAAAAAATTCCTTTCTACAGACCAGAAACTAAGGCTCAGAGGGATCAAATACCTTGGTTACTTTTTGAACATGTGACATTGGCAAATTAGTTCTCTGGGCCTGGGTTTCCACATTTGTAAAAATGTCATTAGCAACTATTTTCTAGGTCTTTATGAGCACTGCAAGCACCAAAGGAAAGGATCCAACGTAGAACCACTGCACACAATAGTTCCAATAAGAATACTGGAATAAGAGTATTGGAATCATAGAATGTTGCATACAATGATCCTTGGAAACCAGTAAGTCTTTTACCATTTCTGCTTTCTATCCTCTCACTCCCTGCTTCTTTCCCTGTAATGATCCCTGCCACTCCAATTCAACCTTATAACTTCCATGATCTCTATAGCTTGAATATCCCTTATCTGAATCACTTGGGGCCAGAAGAGATTTAGATTTTAGGTTTTTTTCCAATTTTGGAATATTTGCATGTTACATAGTGAGATATGTTGGGGATAGGTCCCAAGTCCAAACACAAAGTTATCATGTGTCAAAAATATACCTCATTCACATAGTCTGAAGGTAATTTTATACAATATTTAAAATAATTTTGTGCATTTTCACTGTGGCCTGCCATGTAAGGATTGGTGTTGAATCTTCCACTTGTGATGTTATGTCAGAGGTCAAAATTTGTGGATTTTGGAGCATTTTAGAGTTCACATCTTTAGATTAGGGATGCCCATCTAGTTGTGGCATTGGCTAAAATAGAAAGTGTCACAACATTTCATTGCTGTTGGATAAAGGAAGTTTGAAGCAGCAGAGGTGACAGTACCCACGTAAGGAAGATGAGGTGGAGAATGAGAACAAGGGTAGGGCTGTCAGTCTAGCCTAGATGGGAGCCAGTAACAAGGCCCGTGTGCAGGGTGGCTGCTCCCTGGCAGGGAATCTTTAACTGGAAGCCTCCTAGACTCCTCCCCTGGAGAAAGAGCAAACTTCAGAGTATGGCAGCAGGGGAGCTGTGGGTGTTGGCACGCTCTCCCCATGAAGGAGATGGTAATGACTTAACTTGGCTGGAAGAGAGAGTATGGAACTCAAGCAAAGGTCATATCCTGACAGGAAGCCTTTCATTGATGGTGGTTCCATGAAGAGATGACGCTAAATATTCTTCATAAATTATTTGGCAACTTTCACAACAAAGATAAGATCTTACAGAAAATCTAACACATGCATTGGCAGTAAATACTGATTAATTGTGAAATACCTCATCAAATTAACACATTGTTCAGGTCGATTTCCATTGGAACAGGAGATTTTAAATTTCTTAACCAAGTAATGGGTGCCTAGAATCGAAGTTATGCTAAGGCTCTGTGTTTCTCCAATACAGTTCTTCAAATTTAGTCAGTATTTCTAAATCACATTTCTCCTCCCTTATCCACCAACCCCACAGTTGTTTGAACCCAGGGCCTCCACATCTAAAGTCCTAGGCCTTTTTTGTTTTGAGACAGGTCTTGCTAAATTGCTAGTTTCCCAGGCTGGGTTTGAACTTGCCATCCTCCTGCTGCAGATGCTCACAGTGCTGGGATCATAGACCTGCACCACTTCACCCACTTCTGACCTCTTTTAACACACTACTCCTAATCTATTATGCTAAGCCACCAGGTGAACTCTTGCAAGGTCTTACTATTGAATTTTTTTTTTTTTTGCTTGCCATGTGTCCCTTTGGTGAGTGTGTGAGAGCTTTGTCACCTGAGCTACTGAGGTTGGGCAGAGGCGAACTCAGATCATACTCCCAATGCCAAGGTGTCTGTCAGAGTCCTGGTCCCTCAGTGCTTATTGGCAGCAGCAGAGCAGCTCCAGATACCAAGGGCATGGAAAGAGAAGGCAGGAAGACACCTCGGGGAGGGACATCTCTGAATTAGGGAAGTATTTGTCATGTAAATTTGACTCCTCCTCTCATAAAACTCTGGTTGCCCTGGTAAGGGAGAGACATAAACATAGGAGGGATTTTCTTTTTTTTTTTTTTTTTGAGACAGTGTCTCACTATGTAGTCCAGTGTCTCACTGTGAATTTACTATGTAGCCCAGTCTGGCCTTGAACTCATGGCAATCCTTCTGCCTCAACCCCGAGTGCTGGGATTATAGCCCTGCACCATCACAATCAGCAAGCAGGGAATTTATAATATTATGGGAAGTACTTTATTGTGATATACAAGATTTTTGTTCAAAATGTGCACTATTGACCTCCCTGGTCCAATGTTAATAAATTTACTACTGTGGTGTCAAGTTATTGGTGAAATACCTTCAGAGGCTTTGAAATACAACTGTCATTTTATTTTATTTTTTATATGGTTGCAGAATTCTTTTTTTTTTTTTTTTTTTTTTTGCGGCACTGGGGATTGAACTCACAACCTTGCGCTTGCCAGGTCAGGCGCTTAAGCCGCTGAGCCAAACTCCCCAGCCCTGGTTTTTTGAGGCAGGGTCGCACTATGTAGCTCAGGCCGGCCCTGCACTCGCGTTGTAGCCCAAGCCGGCCTCGAACTCACAACGCTCCACCTACCTCAGTCTCCTGAGTGGTGGGATTAAAGGCGTGCACCACCACGCCCAGCTATGGTTGCAGAATTCTGACTATGGCTACAGGAAAGAAGATCCCGTTATTAGCCAAATAAACAAGGTAACTTAATCCAATTATTCACATTTGGTTCATTTTGGATAAATGGCATTGATCAGTCTGGAATTCTAGGGTGCCATGCCTTCTCTGTAGTGGTCCTGAATGATTGGGGTGGTCTCTCCCTCTTCAGCATACATATACATAGCACTTAACATTTGTGTTAGCTCGAGGAAGGAAAGATTAACTTGGGGTAAATGGGGTTCATGGCTTCAGTCCATGGTCACTTGGCTCCATTGCTTCTAGGTCAGTGGTGAGGCAGAAACACCACAGGGGATGAAAGTGGCTCAGTTCATGACAGCCAGGAAGTGGAGAGGACAAGAGCAAGAGCAGAAGGGGCTGAGGATAAAATACAGTCCCCATGGCCAATCCCCCATTACCCACTCTTTCAAATAGGCCTCACTTCCTAATAACCCATTCAGTTACAAACTCATAGATGGATTAACCTGTTGAAGATGTTACTGCCCTTATTATCACTTTCCAAAAGCCCCACCTCTGCACTGGGGACCAAGCCTTTAACACAGCGAGACTTTGGGGTGGCATTTTAGGTTTAAAACATAACATGCATAGCATATTCTTCTGGTTAATTTGCCCGTCTATGTACCCGGCAGACCATCAGAGCCTGGAGAACAAACATCTTTATATCTCACTGCCTAACACACTGCTTATCATACAGTGAGCACATGGAAAAATATTTGCTGAATAAATGCTGGCCCAAACAATTCAAAGACATTTAATAGATAGAATTTGAAAGAACAGACTTCCTCTGTTGGTTGGTTAAATTATAACTGGCTTATGTTTCTACAGAAGATTATATGCTCTGGAATCTACATATGTAGAGAGTAACCAGGCCTTGAGGAGCAACCAGGGGCAGGCAGATTTTGGAGAGCACTTGAGCACTGGAGGAAAGAAATGGCACTAGACAAGTTTTCCTATTCTCATGGCTTCTAGCCTTAAAAATTTCTTTAACCTGTACCATGCAGTGTCACTCAAACTTTAACATAAAACCTTTAATTTTTATGTTCTGAAGAACCAGAGAAGACTTTCAGGCAACGAGGAAGCTGGAAAATGAGAAAGAAATTCTGAAAAGGAAAGAATCTGAAGTGGAGTGCTTTAAATTTTGTGTATCATACAGTTAGTTTTATTCCCCTTAAAATAAAAAAAAAACTCAAGTTAATTGTTTGCTAAAACAAACAAAAAGTTTAATAATCTTGGAGAAACATCAGAATTAAGAGTCTCCACAACATAACATTCCCAATGTCTGGGACACAATTCAAACTTTATCAAAATACAATGAAACAGGGAAATGTGACCTATTCCAAAAGAAAAAAAGTATCAGCTGATATCAACTTTAAGATGATTCAGATGCCAGAATTAACAAGCAAGTAATTCAAAGCAGTTACTTTAACGTACTGGCATAAAGGAAGAACACTTGCAATGAGTGGATGGGAAATTTTAGTGGTAAAATAGAAACACTAAAGAAGAAGAACAACAACAACCAAAAAAAAAAAAAGCCCTAGAAATAAAGGTAAAATGTCTAAGATAGAAATTCATTTATCAGCAGACAAAAATAACCGAAGAAAAAAAGACTACGAACTTGATGATAGATAGTCTTATCTACTCTGAAGGAAAGGGGACAAAGCAGATTTTTGAAACAAGGGACAGAATCACATGAGCATGAGAACAATATAAAAAGATCTAATATATATATGATAGGCACAGAAGACAGAATAGAGTAGTAAATATATTTGTGGAAATAAAGGCCAAAAACTCCCATAAAATTATGAAAAACATAAATTTACATTCTAGAAAACCAGTGAAGATAAATATGAGGACACTCCCATCAGGATATCGCTGAAAAACTGCTGAAATTTAAACAGAAACAGAAAATTCTGTAAGAGAAGTCTGTTATGATTTATGTGTAAATGTCCCCCTAAAGCTTCATGTGGTTATGGGCTGTGGATCTTTTGAAGGTGGCTGAGTCTGGCGTTTGTGATTGGTTTGTTGCCTAGTACTGGGATTGGCGATGTGAGTGCTGCACCTGCCCTCGGGTGGGCAGCCAACATACAATATAAAGGAGGGAAAGACACTTGCTCCTCCCATTTGTCCTTTGGCTATTGTCGCTTGCATCAGCCATGAACAGCTGCCCCCTAGCCATGCCACTCAGTCTTGGAGCCAGGTGAGTATGAACTGAAACCTGTACAGACTGCAAGCTAAATAAACCTTTCCTTCCTTCATTTTGGGCATCAGGTAGTTCGTCTCAGCAATAAGAGAAAAATAACCAAGATAGCAGGTAAGATGAATACACAGTACAAAGAAGAAAACAATTATTCACATTACTGCTTAATGGAAATTAGAGTGTCCAGAAGGTATAGGAACATCTTCAAAGTGCTCAAAAATAAAATGGCATCCTGGAATTCTATAGCTACAAAAATACTCTTCAAGGAAGGAGGTAAAATAAAGAATTTTTAGATAAAAAGAGAAAATCAACAGAATTTATTATCAACAGACTATTACTAGAAAAAATGTTCAGGCTGGAAGAAAAAGTACCAGTTGGAAACTCAAGTCTTCAGTATCAAATGAAAGCACCAGAAATGGTAAATACCTTGATGATTATAGAATATGAAATATTGCATCTGTTACCTCAGGTCTCATACAATTGTCAATCCCCACAAAAGCAATGCATGTAAGGCCAGTGACAATGCCATTTTTTATGTTATTCTTTTGTTTGTTTGTCTGTTTTTGGTACCAGGGATCAAACTCACAACCTCATGCCTGTCAGGCAGGTGCTTAAGCCACTGAGCTAAATCCCCGGCCCAATGCCATTTTTTAACTTCTACTCTGGTTCTGGTTCTGCTGGAAAAATCTCTCATTCTCAAGCCTTCTGATGTCATCAGTTCAATCACAGTTTTCACAATATCACATGATCCCTTGGTCTGAATACTTTTGCCTCACCATTAGCACTTAAGATTCTGAAACACCTTTTTCAGAATTATCTGAGGCACCCTTGCTGAATATTCAAAAGCTTCCATCTGAATTTTGCAGGACACTATTCAAGGACTTCCAAACAGAATTGAAGGTATAGACTTTGTATGCTTCGTCTGGTACTTCATTTCTGTTTTTTTTTTTTTTTTTTTTGCGGCACCAGGGATTGAACTCACAACCCCACGCCTGCCAGAGCAGGCGCTTAAGGCAAACTCTGGGCCCTGGTTTTTTTGAGGCAGGGTTGCACTATGTAGCTCAGGCCGGCCTTGCGCTCGTGTTGTAGCCCAAGCCGGCCTTGAACTCACAATGCTCCGCCTACCTCAGCCTCCCAAGTGCTGGGATTAAAGGCGTGCGCCACCACGCCCGGCTTGGTACTTCATTTCTAACATCTGGGTTAGTCCCATTTTAAATCCAAAAGAAACCCCAACAAGGAACATTCAGTTTTATTACCAACATGATGAGGTAACCCACCCTCTTTCTCTGATGGCAATATTTTTGATGTTTAAGCACAACTCACAGAAATTCCTGTCCCAGTATGTGACAAAATATTTGGTGGAATAGCTTCTGGTTCAGGAGTCTTTATAATGTTTTTCATTATGTAAGCTTGAACAGGTGTCATTCTGTTCATTCTCAATGTTCCTGCCTTAGATGAGCTTAACAAAGAGCTGTAGCATTTCCCGTGGTTTCATGAGCATCCAGATGCCTAAGCTATTATCTTTTCATCATTTTCTTGATGGAATAAATCAGTGAAGTAGTGATTTTGAGTGGAAGACCTTCTGGCACTGCAACCACTGAACTGTCACTTCATTAATGAAGAACTTCACAAAATATTGCATGTAAATCAGTGTGCACTCAGCAAGTCATGGTCTCTTCTGAACCCAGGAGGTATCAGTTATATAATACTAGAATCATAACTGCGGGCCAGGGATGTAACTCAATGGCATAAGTGCCTGCCTGGTAAGCGCAAGGTCCTGAGTTTGACTCCAAGTACCAAAGCAAAGCAAACAACAACAACAACAACAAAAAAACCCAACAAAACCTTAGACTTTAACTAGAATCCTAACTGTGATGGCAGACATCAACAGACCTGCTTTGCCAATCTGAACAACCACTTTTGTTAGTTTCCCTCGTAAAACAGGTTTCTCTTTTTTTGGCAAATTTACTTTTTGTCTTTTTCATTATCATCTCCACCCTCTTCACTCTTTAATGGTTCCATTTCCATGGCTGCACCATCCTGAGTTTTGCTTTGTTGTGATTCTCAACAGCTCCATCCTGCTTCTTTTCTTTTCCTTTTTCTTCTCCTCTTTCTTCTCTTCCTCTTCACCCCCAGCTCCAAGTAAGGTAAAGATAATTCCAGTTTGAGAATTTACACTTACAGCAGTACCTACCATTCTTCCAAAACCTTCCATTACATGAGTACCTGATAGAAGTAATACATCCCTCTCTAAAGACATCTTCACATGATGAGATCCACCAGTCAATGAGCTTTCATCAGTTTTAAGCTCATTGCCTTGAATAAGTTTAACACCAGCTGGAAGACAATCACCATACTTCACTTGAGTAACAACTCCAACAGTCAGCTACAGGACTCTGAATGACCTGATCACCCCGATGACAGTGAACTTCTGTTCTTGTTCAATTTGACTTCACAAATCTCTAAACTATTTTTCCTTACTCCAATCATTTAAAGCTGTTACTAATACCATACACACACCACTGACCATAGGATTGTGGGTCCCTCAATCCAGTCAGTTTCACCTTCACCTTCTTCCTCCTTGACAGAAACTTCTCCATGAAGTGAACCTGTGGAGGTTAACAAAAAGAAAGGCCCGATGATACTATACCTGCAATTTCTAATATAATTACAGTGACATCTTGTAATGCTTCCCATCCTAACTGAAGAAAGTTCTTTCCTAACACTGCTTCTCTCCTTTCTAAATCTGCAGGGTTTCCACTTAAAACCTTTACTGGGAGATGTTTTCAGAATTCCATAGACATCTCCATAGTTTCCTTTCTTTTTTGTAATGCATCTGCGGACCTGCGCTCCGTAAGACTCCATAGCTCTGCCAGCGTAATTCCAAAGTCTCTGTCATGATTAGCTTCTTTTGAAGTTTTTCACACAACTGTATGCAATTGAATTGTTTTCCGTGTTGCCCATCACAAGTATAATTTATTAGGAGGGAGATGTTTCCCCCAAAGAATCTAATTTTCACTTGATATATTTCCAAGATTAAAATCTTCTAAATATGAAAATTTTTCTTAAGCCACTCATTGGATGACTTTGTAAAGCAGCATCAGCAGTCACATGTCCCAGAGAAATACGCTGACCTTTGGCCCATGACTTGTTTCTTCGTATCAATCATGAGACGCGCACATCTTAAAAATCAGGTCTCACTCCATGGCAAAGCCCTCGGCAGGAGTCTAACTCAAGAAGATGAGGTCTGCAGCCAACGTCAGATTTTTTTCACTGTCCAAAGGACTTTACAGCACTTCCTTTCACACAGCTGCGAAGGTCTCATCAATGTTACCCTTCGTTACTGAAGAAAAACAAACGTACACTATATTTCCAGTTGACTATAATGACTATAATAATTCGAGCTCTTCGGAGGCTGGGCCAGGAGGACGGCGGCGAACTCGAGCCCTGCATGGATGACATAGTGAGCTCCAGGCCCCGACTGCACTACACACGACCAGCTCAGTTTGGCGCTACCTTCTCTCCCCGCCCACGGCCTCCCGCTCCACTCTGCCGCGTGGGCGGGCGCGGTCACGTGACACTACAGCGAGGGGAGGGGAAGGAGGACTAAACGCGGGCGCGCGCTTGTGAGAGGAGGACCTGGTGAGCGCGTCCCGGCGACTGGCGCTCTCCCTGCCGGCCGGAAATGGTTGCCGGAGCGAGGGGCGGGGCCTGAGCCTGTGAACACCCTCCCCAGGCCTTCCTCCGTGACCGCCCCGCCCCTTCCCTCCTGCCCAGGCCTCCAATTGGCTGGCGGCCTCTTAAACTGTGAAATAAAAGGCTATCTTCTCTAATGAGGAATGAGTCTTACGGATTGTAACATTGTTTTGGAAGGTGTATAGGTAAAGCAAATGATAACTAAACCATACAGGATGGGGTCATAAAAGGACCTGTATCATTACAAATCTGTTTTTGATATGAAGTGGTATAATTAATTCTATGTAGACCGTTTAGGAATTCGTTATAAACTGCTAAATCAACCACTGAAAAAATAATGCAGAAAGGTATAGCTAAAAGTTCAATAGATAAGTCATGTAGAGTTCGAAGAAAAGTGCTTAACCTACAAGACAGAAGGAAGAACTGAGTAAAAAAGCAGAGGGGAGAAACAGAAAACAAAATGATAGGCCTAAATACAATCATATTAATGTTAAATATTAATGAACTAAATAACAGAATTAAAAGGCAGAGATTGGCAGAATGCATTTTTTAAAAAATAGAATTGTGTCTTTCTTTCTTTTTATTTCTTTCTTTCGACAGGGTCTTGCTATATAGTCCAGGCTGGCCTTGAACTCATTTTGTAGCCCAAACTGGCCTTCAAATTGAGGTGATCCTCTTGTCTCAGTCTTTCCAGTGCTGGGATTACAGGCATGTATAATCACACCTGGCTAAAATTGTGTTTTTCAAGGGATGCAATTTGCCTTAGTTACTTTTGCATTGCTGAGACAAACTATCCACCACTGAGGTTAAGTAGGAAAAGGTTTATTTTGGCTCAGTTTGTAGAGGATTCAGAGCATAATCAGCTGGCTCCAAGGCAGGGTGGCATGGCAGAGGGGCATCACAGGGAGAAACAGCTCACATTGTGGCAGGGCAGGAAGAAGGCAGCGAGTGGTTATCAATGACAGCATCAGCAGCAGAAGCAGCAGCTGCATCAGTAGCAGGCCTTCTTTCTGTCCCTTATATTCCATTCAGGCTAATTGCCCTTTGGGCAAGTAGCACTCACACCTAGGGTGGCGCACCCTTAATCCCAGCATCACACATGCTAGATCCAGCCACCTCTGAAAAGTCTCATCTATGACCTCATGAGGCTTTGGGGCAGGGGGACATCTAGACACAGAATAAAACACAATTGAAAAATAAAGGTGGGAAGTAAATATATGGAAAAAATATGTGAGGTGAACAATAACCATTAGAATGTTTATATGTACATATAAATACTAGAAAACATAAACTTCAAGACAATATTATCAGAGATGTGGGGGGGTTCTTCATATAAAAATCAACTTACAGAAAGCCACTACAATAGTAATTGTGTATATACCAATTAACAGAGTTTAAAGTATATGAATGACAGAATTAAAAGGAGTAATAGGTATTCCATAAACATTTCTGTAATGTGAACGTGACTTCTCAGGAATTTATATAAAAATTCATGAAAAATCAATAAAGACTTAGGTGAAATGAATAAAACTGTCAACCACACTGACCTTAATTAATACATCACGTACCTCATTCGTGCACCTTCATTACCACGTTTCTGTCAACAAGGGACCACATATACAGCGATGGTCCCTTGGGATTATAAAGGAGCTGAAAAATTTTTACCAGCTAGTGACATTGTAGCCCTTATAACACACAGTGCAACACACTATTCATGTATTTGTGACAGTGCTAGTGTAAACAAACTATTGCACTGCTGGTCATACAGAAGTTTAGCAATGTTATTATCAAGCATAATACTTTTTTTTTTTTCGATGCTTGGAACTGAACCCAGGGCTTTCATGCCAGGCTATTCCCCCAGTCTTTTAAAAAAATGGGGTTTTTTTGTACGTATTTATCGTACATAATGATCACATTTATCGTGGGGAGCTGGTACATGTACATAATACATCTTAATTCACTTTATGTCCCCTTTCCCTCTCATCATCCCTCTTCCTAGTCTTTATTTTTTGAGACAGCATCTGAGTTACTGAGACTGGGCTCAGACATGTGATCCTCCTGCCTGCTGGGATGATGATGTGTGCCACCAAACCTGGTTTACATAATACTTGACTTGATGATAAATGGCTGTTGTTGATCTATTTACTATGCTATACCTTTTAGTTATTTTACAGTGCACTCCTTTAGTTTATATTTTTAAAAATATACTAAGCAATGTGCCACATTGAACTGGCAGTAGCCTCTGACCATGTCTCTTGACTGCATCGAGGGACTCCATAGAGCGACTGAACTTAGCATCCAGGTTTGTAAAGTACACTCCACGCTGTTCCCACAGTGACAAAGTCACCTAAGGATGCAGTTCTCAGACTACATCTCCATTGTTAAGCAATGCATAAACACTTTCACAGAACGCTGTATCTTTTATACTACGCTTTCAAGTGCATGTGGTATGTCAGCCAAGATAGACTATATGCTGAACGGTAAAACGTATCTGAATAAATTTAAAATGACTGAAATCTTGCAGTCAATGAAGCTAACTGGGTGCCCCTGCTGGTGGGTGCCCAGTGGCTGCAAACAGCAAGCTCTTCAGTGGAGTTCACAGCCTGTTGCCTGTGTGGGCTGCCCTAAGGGGCCTTGGAGATACTGCTTCCGGCCTAATGCTCATGCATCTGACCTCCTGCGGTCCCCAATCCAGGCTCCAGACTGCGGTCCCCAATCCAGGCTCCAGGTGCCTTCGGGAAGCCCCAGGGCACAGTGGTGAGGGTTCACATTGGACAGGTCATCATGCCCATCCACATCAAGCTGCAGAACAAGGAGCATGTGATTGAAGCCCTACTGCAGGGCCACGTTCAAGTTCCCTGGCAGCCGGAAGATTCACATTTCCAAGAATCGAGGTTTTACCGAGTTCAGTGCAGATGAACTTGAAGGCATGGTGCCCGAGAAGCACCTCATCTCTGCTGGCTGCGGGGTGAACTACATCCCAAATCGAGGTCCCCTGGACAAGTGGCAGCCTCGCACCCCTGAGCCTTCCACTGTGCCACCCGCTTAACAAGTTCACCAGTCGTACCTCTGCCTACCCAATAAAATGACTGAAATCATACAAAGTAGGCTTTGTAAACACTGTGAATTAGAGACTAGTAACAAATTATACAGGGAAATTCCAAATGTTTGAAAATTAAATAACATTTTGAAATATTCTATGAGTCAAAGAAATCACAAGAGAAATTTAAAAAAAAATTTATCAGTACATTCACAGACCAGGATGACATTTATCATGGACAGTTGGTACATGTACATAAAACATCTTAATTCTTTTTCCATTCACTTCCCCTCCCCTCCCTTGATCCTTCCTCCATCTGTTTAAAAAGTTAACCAAATGATAATGAAAGTTCAACACATCAAAATCTGTGGGATGCTGCTAAATCTGTCCTGAGAGGGAAATTCCTAGCTCTCAAAGCCGATACATGATAAGAAAAAGAGGTCTGAAGTCAATGACTTCAAATGCTACCTTAAGAAGCTCTGAAAATAGCCCAAGAAATTTAAAGTCAGTAAAAGAAACATAAGAACGGAGGGTTGGAGTGCTCAGAGCTAGTGCCCTTGCCTAGCATGTGAGAGGCCCTGAGTTCTATCCTCAGCACTGTGGAGAAAAAAAGAGCAAAATATCAATGAGACAGAAGGAGATGAATAAAGTAGAAAGTCGATCACTTAACAGAACAATTATTTAAATACAGAATGACCAAAACTTGCATATTTTTCATTAGTCTTTATAACAGAAAATATAAAAACAACAATTCTATCAAATTTATTCAATACAAGAATCAACTCATTAAAAAAAAAAAAGAATCAACTGGTTGGTAACTAGGCACACTGGTGTACTCCTGTAATCCTAGCACTCAGGAGGCTAAAGCAGGAGGACTGCTGTAAATTCTAGGCCAGCCTGGGCTACAAAGTGAGTTTAGTGCCAGCCTGAACTACATAGAGACCCTGTCTCAAAAAGCAAAAACAAACAAACAAGAGAATCAACTGGTTGAAATGACACCTGTCAAAGCAACACTCAGGACAGTCAGTAAACAAACTCACTGCCCAACTGATGTGCAGGGTAAACTGTTACATGATTAACAAAGACAAAAGCTGAAATCAACAAAGTCAAATAGCTAGACAGATCAAGAAAAATGAGAGAATATATATACATTACCAACACCAGCACTAAGAAAAGAGTTGCCACCACAGAACCCACAGACATTTAAAGGATAAAAAATACATGTTGAACAAGTCTGTCAACAAGTTCTGTGACTCAGATTAATTGTACAAATTCTTTAAACATATTTACATTACAAAACTGATATAACATGAAGCAAAAAATCTGAATTGCTCTAAAGATATTAAATTCGTAATAAAATTCATAGTGAAACTGCACCAAGAAAACATCTGAACACAAGATTTCACTGGTGAATTCTATCAAACACTGAAGAAAAACTAATACTGATGTTATACAAGTTTTTTCAGGAATTAGAGGGGAAAATTTCCAGCTCATTTTATAAGGCCAGCATAACTCTAATACCAAACTCTGACAAAGACACAGACAGTGATTAACAGAACAAAGAAATGCATTTGGATACCCTTCCTTGTGCAGATGTACTTCTAACAAAGTTTTTATTCTGTTTTTTTGAGACAGGGTTTCACTACGTTGTGCAGGCTGGCCTTGAACTTGCTTATGTAGCCCAGACTGGCCTCAAACTCATGGTGATCTTCCTGCCTCAGCCTCCCAAGTGCTGGGATTACAGGTGCATGCCACCATGCCCGGCCTTGCAAAATTAAATACATATGGGGCTGGGGTGCAGTGCCTGCCAGGCAAGCATGAGGTCCTGAGTTTGATTCCTGGTAACAAAAATAAATAAATAAATAGGGCTGGAAATATAGGTCAGCAGCACAGTGCCTGCCTGGCAAGCATAAGGTTCTGAGTTCAATTATTGGTACCAAAAACAGAAATAATAATAAATAAAAATTAAAAAAATAAAAAGACACATATAAAGTATTTCTTACTGATTTATCAGAAAAGAGGAAGCAATAACTTTAAGATTCAGATTTAAGATTTTGTTATTCCCCACGGAAGAACGGTATTATTCTTGTAGAAATTAACTCCAACATGTAATGGAATTGGCTTCCTATTTCATCAATTTCCGTCACTCTGGGAACACAAATCAGTGGTTCGAAATTGCAAATAGACCGCACAGATTTCTTTGTCTGGGAAGAAAGGTCATTAAAGTGCAGACTATTTTGGAACACTGTGCTCATCAAAAAACAGGCCGGGTAGAAGGTGGAGAGGGCTGACATGAAGACACTAGAGTAGGGGGTTCCTCTGATCCTATCACCCCTGTCATAGTGGACCACAAGGCTCACAGCTGTCCCTCTGATGTTTGACTTCATGTATTTCAGGAGCTCTGCTCCTTTTGTCTCACATAGAGGACAAACTGCCCTCATGATTAGTGAAAAACAATACCCATAATACATAAGCTACACTGAAATTTCCTGATAAACATACAAGCTTTCTATGACCGAAAAGACTAGGAGGTTGTCTGTTTAAATTTTACTGTCAAAAATCTAAGTATAATATTTTATCTCTGCAGATTATAGTGCTTTCATTATGAAACTTGAGACCTCTGCTTAACCTCAGAATTTCTCTGCATCTTCATCATTATTTTTCTTCTTCTGCCTCATCTCTTCTGTTCACAGCAAGAAATGGTCACATGGTCCTGCTGTACTGTGGGGGGGATGTGGAGGGTAGATGCAAAGTTAATCTCTCCCTCTTCCTCTCTTTCTTCCAACCATGGAACGTTTCTCATATTTTAGAATCTCCAAAAGTGAACTTCAGTTAACTACCACTACAATTTACTTTTTGGCAGATGAGTCTGCAGTTTCTGCAATACATTCACTGTTTTACAAAATTTAGATAGATGTTCAAGAATACTAACCCCACAGTGACAAAAAGTCAACTCAATGCAAAAATGTCAAGCTTTCATTAATTAAAACTGACTATCTTTATGCTTATATTTTCCTAATCCTGTAAAGAACATGTATTATTTACTTCTACAATTCAAAGGGAAAAATAACTACAAAGAACCATCAAGGAATAGCTACCAAACATCAGGAGAAAGAAGAGAACTTCGAGGTGTCTGGAAAGAGGGGTCTCTTATTCTCCAGGCTTCTATCATTTGGCACTTGGCTCTCAAAGTCTCTCTCCAACTTAGAAGTCAAGTCCTGCATAACAGTCTCAAGTTATATCAGAGAGCTACCCACAAAACACTGTGAGCTAGAAAGCTCCAGAATTATATTCACTGATTCTTTAAAATAACACAAGCTTATTTTCTCTAAGAAAACGAGCAAGTCAAAGGCATTTTGGTTCAGGGAAATAGCGGAACTTGACCATCACTCCATTCTCCCCAACCACGTCGTGTAACTCCTGCTTTAAAGGGGTCTCTTCCTATCCCACCTCAGAAGGCCCCGTTGTGTAGGTCATGTGACACTCAGAAATGGGCAGGACTGGTATATGTTATGAGCTGAACTTAGCTGAGAAAGGTGGCAGCTTTTCCCCATCCCTGAACACTACTTGGGGCTATCAGAAACCAGTTTGAGCAGCAAGTTTACATCTGGATATCATTCAGTTCTCCAGAGCAGTGATACCTAACTCCAGCAGCCCACAGAGTCACTACTTTTGTGAACTCTAAACACCAGGATTTAGTTATACCATCTTGGTGGAGTCATTCCATTTGTGTTAGCTGCTTTACTTGGAAAACCATCTTAAAACCCTGTCTAGCTCAAGAGACACTTTAAAGGTCAAACAAATTAACAGCTTTTAAAAATAAGCATCATGAAAATGTCAGCTGTGTTCACATCCTTCATGCTTCTTATATTTAAAGGCCTCTTTTCATGACAATCATGGGCACTGCTGACATACATGCGATGATCATGAAAATGAATGAAGTTGCCTGGGCACCCTACAGGGACTGAGCCATGTGGCTTTGGGTTTACTTATGTGACTGTCACAGTGACCACGGAGAAATCACTTAAACTCTCTGGATCTCAAGTTTTTCAGCTCTAAAATGGGATAACACAAACAATTACTTGTTATTAAGAATCAAATGAGCTAACACTGGAAAATTTCTTAGCAAGGGAAAATACTTTCAATAAATGGTGGATTTAATGATAATTCTTGAATAACTGACCCAATTTTTGTAATGCTGCCAGGCGGTCGCCATTATCTCTGCCTGGATGGAGGAGCTAAGTGACAATTCACTAGTGACAGGACCAGGCCTTCTGACACCACCCCACTGGGTTCCCACCACTTTACGACCCCCTGTCAACTCGGTAGACCTTTACAGAATGGGTCGCACTGTCCAGCACAAGCAGCAGGTTCTCCTTGGTGAAGGCTAGTGCTACAGGGTGGGTGAGCCCCTCGGTGACCATGGGCTTCAGCACTGGGAACTCCTCGGGTTTTCCTAAGCAGAGCACGGCTGGACCCGACGTATCGGCCACAATCACGTTCCCCTGCTGATCGAAGGTCACGGCTGAAGCAGTTACCCTGGAGGGAAAGAAGAGGCTCAGTCCAAAGGTGTCCACCTGGCCGACGAGCTGCATGCTCGGGCTGAACACCTTCACCCTGGTGCTGCTGGGCCCGGTCCCCGGGGCTAAGGGCTGCTCCAGGACGGCGATGGCCCCGCTGAGCGACGACACGGCCACCCCCCGGGGGCTGCACAGGTGCGCGTGCAGCCTCTCGCTCCGCCGAAGGACCCCCACGGGGAAGTCGGCTTCCACGAGGTGCAGAGAGCCCGCCTCCGCGTCGGTGACCAGGAGCCTATTCTGAGGCGTGGCCTCCACGCCCCACGGAAGGGAGAAGTGGCCTCCTCCGAGGACGAGCCTGACGCGGCCCGAAAAATCAAATACTTTGACGGAGCGGTCGCCGGCGTCGGTGACAACCACGTGGCAGTCGGCGGTGACGGCGACGTCCAGCGGGTACCGGACGTCCTGCGCCGCGTCCCCCTTCGCCCCGAACTGCAGCGCGCGCGCGCCCCCGCCAGCCTCGAAGATCTGCACGCGCGCGCGGCCGTCGTGCACCACTACGATCCGGCCGGTCTGCGGGCACAGCGCCAGCCCCGTGGGGTTCACGAGCGTGCCCCAGCCGCCGAAGGCCCGGAGGCAGCCGGGGGAGGGGGCGGCGGCGGCGGCGGGCGCGGGGAGGGCCCGGGCCCCGGCCCCGGGGGCGCCCAACAGCTCCAGCAGGCGCCGCAGCGGGCGGCAGTCGCTGGTGTCGCGCGCGCCGCAGGCCCGGCGGCAGAACGGGCACGCAAGCGCCGACGTGCGCGGGTCCGCCAGGCCGGCGACGCAGGCCAGGCACAGCACGTGGCCGCACGGCAGGTTGCGCGGGCGCCGCGGCCCGGCGTCAAATCGCTCGCAGCACACCTCGCACTCGAGGAGGCTCTCCAGCTCGCACGGCGCCGGGGCGCGCACGGCCGCCGCCTCGGCCATGGCGGCCGCGACGCCCCGGCCCCGCGACGCCCAAAACCCCGCCCCCCGCGACGCCCCGCCCCCCGACGCCCAGTGACGCCCGCCCCGCCCCGCTCTGCCCCAGGTCACGACCTCGGCCAAGGCCGCTCTACCTCAGGCGCCGCGAACTGCGAGCTACTGCCCCCTGGCGGGAAGCCGCCGCACTGTTTCCCGAAGACCTGATGGTGAACATTTGCAAAAAGAATTCACCTGCGCCTGTGCGGACTGCAGTTCAGGCGGACCCTCTCACCTTACAGACGAGGCAAGGCCAGCCGAGGGCGAGTGGGAGGCGTGCTTCCGTTTGTCTTCTTTCTCCCGCCTTTCCTCCCTCCCTCCCTCCCTTCCCTGCACTGGCCTGGAACCAGGACCTTCATACATACATCCCTGCCCCTTTTCAATTTTTTTTCAGTTTTATTAGTACCTGTTTACAGTCCATAATGATTATATTCATCGTGGGGACTTGGCACATGTATATGACACATCCCAATTCTTTTTCATCCCCTCCCCTCCCCTTTGCCCTCCCCCTTCTTCTATCGCTTGGTTCCCTTCGCATTTGCGAAAGATCTGTCTCCCTATTTCCTATTATTTACCTTTTATTTTGCTGTTTATTTATACTTTGGGTTTCTTATATAAGCGAAATCACGTGATAATTAAGCATGTGTCTGACGTACTCCACTTAACATTGTGGTCTCAAAATGTATCCATTTCCCTCTCAGATGACTCAAGTTTATCCTTCTTGATGGCAGAGTAACTCCATTGTGTATAAATGCCGTCCTGTACTTTTTTTAAAAATACATTCGCCTGTTACATTTTGTGACAGGGTCTCGCTCAGTTGCCCAGGCAGAGTTTAAGCGTGAGTATCTTCTGCCTCAGCCTCCCGGTGTGCTGGGATTGCAGGCGCGGGTCCCCACACCCGGCTGCATTGCTCCCCATTTCTCAGCCTGTTAGGCGGCAAAGCAAAAACCAGAACCCAGGCTTCTGAGGCTGGAGCCAGCAATGAGTCCAATGCCAGGGCTGGGTGCCGGGTCCCAGGGTGTAACACGCAGCGCCTTCCCTCAGGATACTTAGGTTCTGTGAGATCGGGAAAACGCGGATACAGTTACACTACCAGGGGCGGAGGCCGGTGTGTTTTGCTACACTGTACTAAAGTAGTCGTTTAATGAATACCTGTAAAATGAATTTTCATATGGAAGAAGGACTTATAGGACAGTTGGAGAAATCCACTAGGCGAATGAGGGTGAGATGTACATGACTGGGAATGTCCTTGGAAGGAGTAAATGTGAAATAAGAAAGCCATTAATTAATAAGGATGGCCATAGCTGGGTGTGGTGGCACACGCCTATAATCCCAGCACTTGGGAGGCTGAGGCAGGAGGATCATTGAGAATTTGAGGCTAAGCTGACCCTGTCTCAACCACCCACCCCAAATAATGATGATGATTATAGAATTTCCTCTGCGCCTGCCTTTCCTTACATATGTTTTGGCAACCCGGTGCGTGGTATCTTCATCACTGCTCTCCTATAGTAGAGCTCATGGAGGTTAAAGGATCCGATCCAGGGTTTCGTGACTAGGAACCGGCTGGGCTGGACGTGGGGGCCAGAAGTTTTCCCTGCAGAGTACAGGCTCTGAACTATTTCCATGGCGGCAAGCTCATTCCCACACAGTGAACAACTCATCCAGGATTTCTTTGGGCTGATGTGGACAGGCTGCGCAATCTGTCTAGTGATTGTGACAGACGCCCATGCTTGAGATTTGGAGTCCTTCAAGCGACATTGGGTACAGGTCTTCCAATCTCAGTGAAGGCTGAAAGCAAAGAGAATCTGCCATATATTGGCAAATCTTTGAGCAGGACCGAGCGTGATCCCTCAGCAGATCCCACTGTGTTACTACAACCCTGTTTTCGGGGTCCCTCCTTCCCCAGGGTCCTATGTGAGCAACATCCTTGGCGAAACCACCTATTAGATCATTTCTGTTCCCCTGTGATGATAAGCACAAGGGATCCCCCCTTCCTCGCTAGACTTCTGAGAAAATGGAATTCTATCCCCCTGTTAAAAACTCTAGATAAGCCAGGCACTGTGGCCCACAGCCATAATTCCAGAACTGTGGGAGGCTGAGGCAGGAGGACCAATTCAAAATCTACCTGGGCAATTTAGTGATTTAGCAAGACCCTGCCTCAAAGTTAAAAATAAGAAGGGCTGAGTATATAGCTCAGTGCAAAGGTCCCAGGTTCAACCCTCAGTACCACAAACAAAATAAAACAACCCTGGAGGAAGTTTTAATGTGAGACAAGAAAAGACATTTTCTTATTAAGTATTATAGGATTCAAAGACTGTCTACTTAGTGTAACACAATAACCAATTTAACATTATAATCTCAAAATACACTCTAAACAATTGACTAAAATCACATCCAGTGCAAATTTCTTTCAGAAGTTATTTTTAAGTCAAGAACATCCAAAGTGGAAATTTTTAGAACTAGTTTTTAATAGAAATACAATGAGTCACATCATGCATTAAATTTGCTTAGTAATCACATTTTAAAAATAAAAAGAAACTAGTGAAATTAATTTTGCTGTATATTTTATTTAACCCAAAATAACCAAAGTATTATTATTATTATTATTATTATTTGTCTTTTTGAGACAGGGTCTTGCTATGCAGTTCAGGCTGGCCTTGGGCTCACTTTGTAGCCCAGGCTGGTCTCAAACTTGAAAATGATTCTCCTGCCTCAGCCTCCCAAGTGCTGGGATTACAGAAGTGTACCACCATGCCTGGCCAAAGTATTATCCTTTTGACATTATAACCACATTTTAAAAAAAGAAAGTAGTGAAATTGATATAATTGTATATTTTATTTAACCTAAGATACTTTAAAATATTTTCCCTTTATTTACCATAATTGCCATGAATTTTTTTTTTTTTTTCAGCACTGGGGATTGAACTCACAACTTCGTGCCTCACAGACAGGTGCTTAAGTCACTGAGCCAAACTCCCAGCCCTAGTTGGTTTTTTTTTGGGGGGGGGGCAGGGTCGCACTGTGTAGCTCAGACTGATCTTGCGCTCATGTTGTAGCCCAAGCAGGGCCTCGAACTCACAACACTCTGCCTACCTCAGCCTCCTGAGTGCTGGGATTAAAGGTGTGCGCCACCACGCCTGGCTTCTTGCCATGAAATATTAATGAGATATTTTGTGCTCTTTTTTGTGTGCACAAAGTAAAACCCAGTATATATTTTGCAATCACAGCACATCTCATTTCAGATGAACTCCTTTTCAAGTACAGAGTAGATACGGCCTGGAACAGCACAGTTCTATACCAGATCTATGCTAAGCGATACTATCTTCTCCATTTATTTATTTAGAGGTACTGAAGATTGAACCCAGGGCCTTCATAGTGATCTACAATCTTGGTTGTTTACTTTATTACATTTTTTTTAGATAGTGTCTAAGTCACTAAATTGCCTTTTGAGCTCAAACTTGTGATATTCCTGCCTCAGCTTCCGAGACTGCTGGGATTATAGACCTGTGCAGCTGCTATGTCCAGCTATCCCTGCCTTGCTGCTTGTATGGGTTTGATCCTGTGTCTCCCCAAAGCCTCATGTAATTGTGGCATGGACAGGGCTTTGTCTGGCATTTGTGATTGATTTGTTGTCTGGTGCTGGGATTGGTGATGTGAGTGTTGCACCCGCCCAGGGGTGGAGCTGACATACAGTGTAAGGGTGGGAAGAAGGTGTGTCTGGCTCTCTTGCCAGCCTGCCTTGCTGTTTGGTGGCCACCATCAATGGTTGCCCCGCCACGCCATGCTGCCTTGGAGCCAACTAAGTATGGACTGAAACCTCCGAGAACTGTAAGAAATAAACCTTTCCTTCCCTAATTTTGGGCTTCAGGTATTCTGTCCCAGCAATGAGAGAAAAGTAACCAAGACACTGCTAATCTCTCCCTGCTCCAACACTGTTTCTTTTTTTTCTTTTTGTTTTGTTTTTTAATTATTATTTTAAAGAGGATAAAATAGAATAAAACCAATCAAAACAAACCAGTGTAAGAGATACAGGACTTCAAAACATTATGAAATCAATGATAGTTACCATAATGCCTTCTGATGTCTTCAAAATAGCTGCAGATAACTTCAGACATAGTAAAAATCAAACAGAACAGACTAGAATAGAAACAATAAAAATAAAATAATGAATGCAATAAAGGACTTCAAAACAAGCCAATAGTAAATCCAAAATGGCTACCATAATATATCTTGCCATCTTTGAAATAGCTTCTCCTGCCATCAGATTTGACATAATCAAACAAAAGAGGATAAAACCCAACCCAACAAAACAATGGAAATGATATAGGGCTTCCAAAACAAGACCATAGGGAATCAAAAATGGCTGCAACCCTCAGAAGGAGACCACCCCCCCAGATGCCACATCACACACCACTATCTTCTGAACCTATGATCAGACCACTGGCCCTAGACCTGCAACGTTAGTGAAACAACAAAGCACCACAGGCATCCAATTGCATTTCCCCTCCATAGCTATCATCACAGCCTGTGTTTCTCGGGATAAGCCGGTTGCTTAAGAAGGGGTGGAGGGGTGGTGGTGGTGGTAGTTCTTGTTTGTCAGCCCACATGTAGGAAGGGGCTGGGGTCTGTCTGTTCCAATGCTGTGGCGGCCTGCGCATGGCTCTGATTCCCAGATTGGGCTTCCTTGCTGGTGTGGCCTTATTCTCTCTACCCCAGGTCCGCGAATGGCGCTGACTCAAGGGAGAGTCTGACGTCCCTCTGCAATATTGTTTCAAAACTGTTGGAGGACCTCAGCGCCTGGTAGAGGTAGCTGAGCTTGGCCCTTTTGCTGGGCCCCGCCCGCCTCTTCTCCTTCTTTATCCTTTGCTGCCCCCGCGAGGCAGCCTGCGGTACCGCAGCATGGGCTTGGCCAGCCTCCGGGCAGCGCCCCGCAGACGCCTGCCAGTGCAGAGGCCGCAGGTGCTGGCAGCTTGGGACAGCAGGAAAGACAGCTGTGGCCGAGTTGCTGGGGACGCTCACGTAACCACCCGCGGGCCGGTGGCTGAACCTCACGGTGGTGCCGAAAGTATACACAGATGATCTGCCGGAGTGATTAACTCTCTGTCAAAAATCCAACAGTAAACTGTGAGGGGTGGCAGTATGACTTGCAGATATGTAGAACTGAAGTTTTCCCAGGTATGCAGATTCAGAACTAAAACTATTTAGGTTTGAGCCCTGCACAGGTCAGGGTGCGACATCCTAGCAGCACGATTTTAGCTGCAATTGTCCCTGGGGTTTGCCTCCTGCCTGGGGCCCTTGCCCCACCCTGCCAGGGCAAGCAGACACCGCTCTGAGCTTCTTTCTCCCTGACCCAGACACAGGGTCTCACCCTCTCTGTCAGCCTCAACCGCATGGTCTGTGTTCCCGCCTCTGCAGAGATAAATAGGTTCCGTGTCTTGTGCTCAGCACTGCATCCTGGCTGGAGTCCAGCACAGGCCAACGGAAAGGTGCTTACGTTTGCTGAATGAATGCTGACTGCAAGGTTAGTGGAAATAGCTACTACAAAATCCTGGACCCAAACTTGGGAGGCTGAGGCTGGAGGATCACAAGTTTGAGCCCATCTGGGAAACTTAGCAAGACCCTGTCTCAAAATAAAACAAATAAAAAGAGGCTGGGACTTTGGGTTGGAGCCAAACCTCAGCACTGAAACGAGAGACAGAGGGAGAGACAGAAACAGAAAAAAGGAGGCGGGGAGGAGGAGGAAGGGGAAGAGGAGGAAGGGAGGGAAGGGAAGGGGAGGTCTAGGGTGTAGCTCAGTGGTAGGACTATGCTTCCTATGCACAGGGCCTTGCATTCAATCCCCAGCACCACCATAAAAGAAAAAGGAAATCCTATTTCTGAAAAATACTTAGTGAGGGGAGGAAAAGGCTGGAGAAATGGAGGGGAAGGTAGCAGAGACACAAAGCCGAGTCCGTGACATGATCCCAGCTTCGTGAAAACATGCATGGGTAGTTGTGTGAGCAGACAGAAAAGCATGCAAAGAAAGTACCATCTCGGCAGTCACTACATCCAGGAGTGGGACTTGCTTGTTCTCCTTTTCCCTTTAGACTTTCTTATAGCCCCAAATGTTAAGCATATTCCATTTATGAAAATGTACATACATGCCATTTTCTCATTTGTATCATTTCGGGTCCCATGGGCACAAGTCACAGACAGCAGCGTGGCCAGTGCAGAGACGCAACCTGTGTCCCCCAGGTGTGCTGATCTTTGTCAGCCTGGAACCTCGATGAAAATGGAAGCAGCCAACCTGCCTTCCCAGACCCACGGTCCAGGCTCTCCAGGAAGGGACAGTCGTCGTCCATCCTCCCTTCTTGTTCCGGCTGCAGGAAGCCACACCATGTGCAGGGGGTAGGACTCTGGGAAACAGCAATCAGGGCAAGCACAGCAACCCTCCTGACTCAGCCTTAGAATAATACAGATGAGGCAGAACAGACAGCTGCGGAAGGGTGGGCAAAGCAGCTCCTAAATGCGGCCGAGGGGGCAGCAAGGTCAACAACTCACAACTTGAGGGAATTTTCCAAAGTGTTATGAGGATACCCACAGCTTCATCAGTATTAGTGGGTTCCAGAAACCTCCCCGTGAACAACCTTTAACCCACAGCACACGCCTGGGCACACATGTGCATGTGCGCACTCACACAGACGTTTCTCTTCTTTTTTTTTTTTTTTTTTTTTTGCTTGGTACTGGAGATTGAACTCAGGGTCTCACTCTGCACTCCACACCCAGCCCTTTTTACTTTTCATTTTGAGACAGGGTCTTGCTAAGCTGCCCAGGCTGGCCTTGAACTGGTGACCCTCCTGTCTGAGCTGGAGTTACAAGTGTGCACACCAGGCCCAGCCATAAACTTATTTTTAAAATACACACCATCCTATTGACATGAGCTGAACACATAGATACGAGGCGGTGCAGTGCTGGAGGGAATGCCTAATTTCACAAAATTTGACTGTTGGCTTGAATCTAGCCCTGAGTATTTTATACTTCAAGACAGTTGCTCATGCCGGGCTTGTGTGTTATAAGAAGTTCCTTAAGCCGGGCGTGGTGGCGCATGCCTTTAATCCCAGCACTTGGGAGGCTGAGGTAGGTGGAGTGTTGTGAGTTTGAGGCCAGCTTGGGCTACAACGCGAGCGCAAGGCCGGCCTGAGCTACATAGTGCGACCCTGCCTCAAAATACCAGGGCTGGGGAATTTGGCTCAGCGGCTTAAGCGCCTGCCCTGACAAGCACAAGGTTGTGAGTTCAATCCCTGGTGCCGGAAAAAAAAAAAAAAAAAAAAAAGACAGTTGCTCATGAAAACAAGATTAAATTAAAAGAAAGAAACAAAAAAAAACTTGCTAAACTCTGAAAAACTTTATTCTTACACTCAGGAAAAATATTTTGTTCTATATAGACTAGTTTGATTAGAATTTTTGTTTCTTTATTCAGTTACATATAAAATTATATATGGACTTTTTTTTTTTTGTACTGGGGATTGAACTCACAACCTGGTGCCTGCCAGGTATATATGGCAAAAACATGAAAATGCATGCTAGGATTTGCATGTAAGATGAAGGTCTATAGAAAAAGCTAGTCCTTTACATAATTTTTTGGACTACCTTGAACCTATTAAAGTGTTACATTTTTTCAGTGATTCTAAATTTCATATAAAGGTTAGTTTTTGTTTTGTCTATTTCTTTAAAATGTATACCTTTTGTTTTTCTTTAATTTTTTAATTATATAAGAAATATGAGGACTATCAAAATTCTTGCATTTTGTTAGTTAGACACAACCATATAATTCTCTCCAAAGATCTACTTTAACACGTTAGTGCTTTCTTCTAAAAAGTTATACACATTTTTGAGCAAAGATTTATGACTTGTAAGAACTTTTTAAAAAAACATCCATTGTATCTTCAAGCCTTAGCATAATTTTCAGTTCCTCAGAATTTAAAAAAGTGTTGATGTTACTTGATTTTATTGATACATCATCTACTTTTCTGTCAGTAGATACAATTTTTCAAAAAAGTAGTCAGATCCCACACTATGCAGTTTTTCAATAGCATCAACCTTTTCAAGGCAAAGAATATTGCACTTCGTACCTAAAATAAAAAGAAAGAGCAGGTTAGAACATTGTGGCAAATGTCCTAAAAATATTCAAATGATTTTAAAAACAGCATGCATTGAAGACCTTTCTCTTCTTTTCAATGAAAGTGAGGAAGTGCTAAACCCAAATTTTCTGAACTCTGAATTATTACTATATTGTATAACTCGCAAGTGCAAAAATGAATGTATTTCTTCTCTGGAAAAGTCCAAATGTCTTTAACAAAAAATGTTGAGCTATAAAGGCATGTTATAGAGATTGGTTCATTTTCTAGATAAAATGACCTTCAATGAACTAGCTCTCCCTTTTAAACTGTATACACTGTAATTATATACAGTAATAGCCACTAACACCTCAGAACAGTTAACTACTGACTTTTTGGGAAAAGTCAGAGCAGAACTTACCAAAGAGTGTTTGAATTTCAGAATCTGGAACATAAAATGGTGGACCTAGGAATAAGAGAAATGTAGAGAAAAATAATTACTATAACTTTAATTGGAAAGTGGTGTAAACCCTATGGGCTTACCTTTCCATGCATCTCCAGTGATTCAGGTGTACTTATTCTATGTATGACTTAATTATCTAAATAGGTGAAGGTGCAGCATGCTCTTCTGATGGGGGAGGCTGTGTTTTGAGCCAGGCTCTCATCATGTAGTTCAGGCTGGCCTTGAGCTTACCATGTAGCCAAGATTAAGACTAGCCTTAAGTTTGTGGCAATCCTCCTGCCTCAGCCTCCTGAGTGCTGGGATTACATGTCTGAGTCATCACTCCTGACCTTTGAGTCTTTTTTTTTTTTTTTTGTATATCTCACATCAAAGAAGTAAACTTGTTTATTAAGGGGATAGTGGCATTATCTAGTCATCTGCAGTTTAGATGGAACCATGTGCCAAGCCAGCTTGGGGACTTAGGACATTGAAATCAGGATGGAGTCCACTAGCAAATTCCTCTGGGGTTTCCTCCGTCTCTGGGGTGCTGGTTTTCTGCCTCCTGCACTTCTCATCCAGTTGTGTGCTCCTCCCACTCTAGCCTGGGACCCAGACTTACGAGAAACCTTCCCCCTGCCCTTCGGAGACAGCAGAGTTCTGAGTCCCTGCACTGTGCTTTCCTTCCCAGGCCTCCATTCCACGCTTGGAATTTGAATCAGATCCTTGGAGCTAACTTCTGCCTCTATGAACTCCTATTTCCATTAATTAGGGGCACTAGGTCTCCTTTTTTAATGAGCTTTTTAAAGTTGATTTATTCAAACGGAAAAAAAAAAAGACAAACCTATGTAAATCTTAAAGCACTTTTTAAAAGCTTAATTAAAAAAATCAGATTAGGGGGTTCTTACAAATTAAAAGCCTATTTTTTTGGTTTGTTCTTTCTCCCTGAAAATGAAAGTCCAGATCTCAGGGTGCCCCTCAGTGGTACAGCAAAAGGCCCTGGGCTTCATCTTCCACCCCCCACACAGAGCGAAAACAAACAAACAAACAAACAACAACAACAACAAAAACCCATAAAACAAAAAAACAGTGTCACTGTCCAAATTCAACAAAACGAATCCACAAGAGAAAATCCCTCTCACCCTCAGAGCAAAGAGAGTCCTAATGGAATGCAATAGATAAAGTACGAAACTTCAGAAATTACAAAACAGCAGTGTAGACAGGTTCCTGTTCTCCTCCATCTGCCCATGAGGGAGTATCTGCGTGTGCATAAGCTCCACCAGCAGGTGGCCTCACCTGGGGTGGGGGTGGGAGGAGTTGGTGGGGGATGGCTGGGGGACATCAGGGCAGAGAACTTGGATTTCTCCTCCCTCCCAATCCAGGGCTCATGAGATTTCTCTTTTATATTACACTCACCCATTCCTCCCCACCTCTTCCATAGCTTAAGCTACCAGGGGAAGGAGTATGTGAAAAAGAGGTTCCATGTGGGAGGAGGAAAAAATGTCTATAGTTCCCATTAGACCAAAATAGAAGGATCTTGATGTACAAGTATATTAGTACTGTGTTCCCTAGGAGATGAATCAGGATAAAATAGTTTTTATCCATGTTGTAGGATCAAATCAGGACACAGGAAAACAGAAAACGGCAGGAAGGAAAATAAGCAGCTTTACCTCCATATTTCGTTGGATCGTAAGAGAAAACAGACATAAGGTAGAGAAACCCTTTCCTCAGTAGGGACTGCATTACACCTGCATAGCTGAAAAGAACAGGGAAAGATGTTACATTTCTCTATTTAGGCACAGGCTGGAGGGGCAGGGAAGGGAAGGAAGCCCGAATTTACTGTCTTCAACATCACAGTGGTACCTAGGGTCAGGAATGTTTTGGTTTGTGAACAATGTGGTTTGGAAACTGAAACATTTGGCAACATTTGGTTTTTGTTTGGAAACTCTGCATCTGGAGATGAACACAGCCGAGGCTATCTTTTGCAGAATTGAGGAACACAAGTTCATGAACTGAGGTACCAGTGTACTGAGTTTAATTCTTTTTTTTTTTTTTTTTTTTTTTTTTTTTTTGCGGTACCGGGGATTGAACTCACAACTTCGCACCTGCCAGGGCAGGTGCTTAAGCCACTGAGCCAAACTCCCAGCCCTGGTTTTTTTTTTTGAGACAGGGTCGCACTATGTAGCTCATATCAGCCTTGCGCTTGTGTTGTAGCCCAAGCCGGCCTCAAACTCACAAGGCTCCTCCTACCTCAGCCTCCCGAGTGCTGGGATTAAAGGCGTGCACCACCATGCCCGGCTCTGAGTTTAATTCTAACAATCACCTGAGGTTGCCTCTTGTTGTAGAAGTTGTAAAAAGGTTCTTTGCCTCGCTGCCTAGGCTGGGAACTGGTAATGGGGGAGTCCAGTGGAAGCCTGTTCCCAGGGCTGGTCAGACTTGAGGACATCACAGAAAGACACACAGAGGCTCCTTCCGGCTTGCTGTGGTAACCTCAGCCATGTACTTCCTGGGGCACCGCCATGCATCTGTGTGCTCTGGGACAGTGGTTCACAGGCCTGCCTGGGTACCAGAATCACCAGGCACTTGCAGAAGGAAGATACTTTGGCTCCAACCTCCAGACCGCTTGGTAGGTTTGCTCGGGGCCTGGGGTGCTTCAGCCTAACAAGCGCTGGGAGACCTCAGGGGTCGAAGGTAAAAGGTAGGAAACACTATCTTCTTTTCTAGTTAGTTGGAGGGACAAGAGTATCATGCAGGTAAAAGTTCAAGGTGGTCTTGAAAGGGAAATTAAAATTTTAAATAAAGCCAGCCAAGGAGGCCCACCAAGATCAGGTGGACATGTCTGTGCTTGGACAAGCCTGATAACAGAACATTCCTTCCTTTGTGTGAGCTTGTTTAACAGACGGCCTCGCAATGTAACCTAAAATGTTTAAACTCCCTTAGCAACCCAAAATGTCACCCAACGCACCAATCACACTGCACCAAATCTCCCTTTGTACCTCCCCGCTGGCTCTCCCCATAAAAACCTGGGAACTCCGCAGGTGGAGCTCTGACTCTTGGGGAGAAATCCTAGTCAAGCCCACCGGGTAATAAACTGCCTCCTAAACCTCCCCAGTGCCATTTCTTCCTGTGTTTGGTCTGTTTTCCGTAACAGTCTGAGATTAAAGTTCTCCATGAAAGGTTCTCACCCTGGTATAAATTACTGTGCAGTTATGGAGGTGGTCTAACATGGCAGAAGGCCAAAGCAGAAACGCTTACCACTTCCTCCCTCTTCTTCAGCCCTCATTGCAACGCCCTCTCCCATTTGCACGTGAAGAAAATTCCCATCAGTTCCTGACATGTCATCAATGCCCACCCCATGCACCACTTCCGATCAGAGCTCACTTAACCCTCTGCCTCTCTGTATCCGGTCGAAGGAGAAAGCCCCAACGCCCTGGGTTGTGTGCTCTTTTCCAAATCCTTAGTAAATGTCCTCAGTAAATGTGTTCTTTTCTTTTTTTACTTTTTGCTTCTCTATTGTGCCAGAAAACCCTAACATTCCAAGGATGGCATAAACCATGACTGTTGGAGTAATTCTTCTCAGCAGGTGTCTTAGGGAGCAGGTGACACTGCCTCCCAGCTGTGCCTTGGTCCACAGGAGGTACTTGACCCTAACAGGATCCATTGGTACAAGACTACGAGGCAGGGTGACCAGTTGGCCTCACTTGAGATGAAAGGGAAGTTAGCAGGGAACTGTGGTCTCGCAGTGAAAGCCGGAGCTGCTGTGTGGGGCAGGGCTTGGAGCAGAGGCGCTGAGGGCTGTCGGCAAGGCAGGCGTGGGAGAGAAATGAAGTAAAGGAAGCTGAGTGTCAGGGTCCCAGACAGAGGAGACGCACACAGCGCAGAAGAGAAGCCTCGACAGACAGGCAAGAGGGGGACAGGGGTCCCACAGATGCAAACCCAGCTCCTCCCCCAACGCCTACGTAAGCCTGACAAATTTTTTTTTCTTTCCTCCTAGTACTGGGGATTGAATCCAGGACTTTGCACAGAGCTACATCCCCATATTTTCATATTGGGGTCTTGGCTAAGTCCCTCAGTGGCCCAAGTTGGGCTTGAACTTGTGATTTTCCTGCTTCAGCCTTCTAGAGTGCTGGGATTACACCATTATGTCTGGCGGCTTGACATATTCTTGAGCTCTCTGTATCTCAGTTTCCCCACTTGTAAAATAGGTTAAGGATTCAATGAAACACCAAGTGCTTAGAACATTGCTTGGTACACAGTAAGCACACATGGTTTAGCTATAGTTATTGCCTTTCACATTTCAACATAAACTCCTCTAACTCAGTGAATTTCATGGATTGCTCTTCCCGGCAAGCATAAGAGCCACAGCAAGGCAAACTTCTGAGATGAATCCTTCCTTTTTTTTTTTTTTTTTTTTTGGTACTGGGGATTGAACTCATGACTTTGTGCTTGCCAGGCAGGTGCTTACACCACTGAACTATTTTAATTTTTTGCTTTTTGCTCTTAAGAAGAGGTAAGAAGAAACTTGTCTCTGTGGAGGGGGTCAGACTGCCGTGGCAGTGTTTCCTAGGATGGAAACACTACATTCCCCTTGAAATGGGGATTTGCAATCAGTCAAAAATTCAGAAAAAACTACCAAGTGTGGTGGTGCACATGTATAATCCCAGCTACTCAGGAGGCTGAGGCAGGAGGATAGCAAGTTTGAGGCCAGTGCTGGCAATTCAGTGAGGCCCAGTTTCAAGAAAGAAAGGGTTGGGGATGTAGCCCAGTGCTCACTGGGTTCAATTCCCAGTTTAAAAAAACTTCAGGAAAGTGAGAAAGGTGTGTACCACAGATTTCTTTTAAGAGACAGACTCAGGAGTCACTGCAGAGAACACATCAGTACCTGACAATGCACACTGAGTACTGAGTACAGAGTGATGCTGAGTACCTAGATAGTGCTGATGACAGTATTGAGACAAACGACTAACACACCACCTATTATCTTTGTATTAGTTCAAAGTCAGTAATTATTCTGGGAACAAAGGCCAACATGTTCTCAGGTATTCTTGGGGCTGTGACCACACCCATCCACCCCTACACACACAGAGCTGGGCGGGGAGAGGAGTTACAGGCTCCGTGACCACCCAAGAGCTGGGTTCTCCAGTGAGATCAGCAGATGGGGCCTCCAGCTCCTTTCGAACAAGGAGTGAAGTAGGCCAGAATCCACTTAGCTGGACTTCAGATCTAAAGCAGATAAGGCGGGGTGGTTGGCAGGAAACAGTGTATTTGCCTTGGTGTACGATTTGCTTTCATTTATTAAAACAATCTTTACTAAAAAAAATATTTACTAGCTGGACATGGTGGCACATGCCTGTAATACCAGCACTTGAGAGGCTGAGGCAGAAAGATCACCATGAGTTCGAGACCAGCCTGAACTATATAAGTGAGTTCAAGGTCAGCCTACACTATATAGCGAAACATTGCCTCAACAAAACAAAAAACAAAACAAAAGTTTACTAAGCTCTTGCTAGGTGCTAAACATGGACCATGCCAAATACTAGGAAAACAGAAAAAACTACCAAGTGTGGTGGTGCACACCTATAATCCCAGCTACTCAGGAGGCTGAGGCAGTGTAATGGTCACCTTCGGTCTGCCTTTGATGGTGTCCAGTTTGGTCCCTGCTGCCTTGTGGATTTGATCCTGTAAACTGAAGTCCCCAGAAGGACCAACTGCAAAACGTGCTCTGAGAGTGGGATACAAATCTAGACATTTAGCAAAATTGAGTTCTGCATACAGACATGGCATTTCCCTGGTCTGGGCATGGCTCAGTGGTACACCCTTGCCTGGAATGCATGAGGCCCTGGGTTTCAGCCCCAGCAGCATTTAGACACATGGTGTTTTATGAAGAGGGAGCGATCTCTGGTGGTTGACAAAGGACACGGATGACACATGGGAAATGCAAAGCAGACAGTGGACCCCAGAGATGAGAATGGTTAAGAGGAAGAACAGAGCTGGAAATATAAAAATTAAAGGGAGCAAACTCAGACACAGCTTTTTCAATTACTTCCCCAACATCTGACATAGTATATGCAGTATTTGGAACATGGTAGGAATTTAATAAATATTTGTTGAATCACTGAGTGAAAGTAACAAAGTGATCATTAAGGAGAAAGTGTGAGAGAGGAAAGCAGGGCTGGGGGTGTGGTTCAGTGGTAGAGTGCTTGGCTAGCAGGTGCAAGGCCCTGGGTCTGATCTCCAGCACAGAGAGAGAGGCTAAGGATGTCCCACCCACAGGGAAGGAAGAGCTCCAGGGATGTGTGGCTGATGACAGTCATGAAACAGATAAAGGAAGAGCAATGACAAAAACAGGGGAAAAATAGGAGCAAAACCTCTTCTTGGAGGAAAATGTATCCATTTCTGATATCACATGTTCTGATTAATATTCAGTTTGACAATAAACTTTACTCAGGAAGCAATTTTTTTTTTTTTTGTCTTTTTGAGACAGGGTTTCACTATGTAGTTCAGGGTGGCCTTGAACTCATTTTGTAGCCCAGGTTGGCCTCAAACTCACAGTGACCCTCCTGCCTCAGCCTCCTGAGTTCTGAGATTACAGGCATGTGCTACCATGCCTGATAGAAAGCAATTAATTTTTTAAAATGACAATTTATTTCATGGCTGTGGAGCCTGGACTTTTGGGCCAGGTATCAAGTACCTCCATACAACTAAAAAAGTCAACATTTACATGCTTTATCCAAGTAAGTATGTGATCTTATTTGCATTGCAAAGTACTGTAGATAGTTGCAATCACAGTTTTGCTTTGCAAATTTTAATTTTCTTTTCTAGTAAGATTATATATACAAAGAATGGCTACTCAAAGTGTCAAATACTAAATGCTTGAACAGTAACAGGAGCTAGTATTTTATAGCTCTTTGGCGTTAACAAGGCACTTTTCGAGTGCTTCATTTCTTTTAACTCCCACATCAACGCTTTGACAGTCGAAGGAAGGCTGAGGAGTGCGGACTCTGAATCAGTCTGCCGTGGACCCGCTGCCTGACTTGAGACAGGGACAGAATCTCTCTGACCTCTGTCCCCTTCTCTGTATAATGGAATAGTGACAGTGGTTCCTCACGGGACTGCGAGGGAGGTACCAGACCATGCCTGCTACAGGACGAGTGTCCTACGGGTGCCACCTGCAAAGATTAGGGAGGTGGTGGAGATGGGGTTACTGGAAATATTCTGCTTTTGCAGGGGAGTAAACTGAGGCTCAGAGAAGTTGAGTAATGTGACTGAGGCAGCACAGTTCGGAAGTGACACAGTCACAGGCTTTATACCCAGGTCGCTAGAGAGAAATCCTACAGTTCCATGGAATTCAGCTAACGACGACGACAGCACAATTAAAGAAACCCTATTACTCACCGTCCACGGTCACTCGGATTCACAGCAACAAGTGCTCCTCTATCCCAAATCCTGTCAAATTCACCAATGTTTGCTCTACCAGGAGAAAAACAAAAACAAAACCAAAAACAAAACAGGACAAAAAAAAGGAGGAAAAACATTGTAACGTCTTACGTACAGAACAGCAAATCTTGAACAAGCTGAGCACTGCTCCTTTTGGCACACGCTGGTCCCTCACCAGTTCTCAGGAGTGAGGCCCTCATGTCTGCTACGGGGACGCGCTGCCCTGCCTGTGGGGACCTGTGTGCTTCCTCAAGGGTTAGGGCCCTGTGGCAGCAGTCTCCAAGTCTGTTATGACTTGAAAGCACAAAGGAGAAAAAAAAGACAAGAGGTGACACCTGGAGCTGGGGATAAAGCTCAGTGGCACAAGCGCCTGTCTGGCAAGCACAAGGTCATGAGTTTGAGCCCTGGTACCAAAGGGGAAAAAAAAAAAAAGGTGTGACACTTGTGCTCCCAGCTCTAGGGCCAGCAGCAGGGACTGTCAGGAGGGGCAATCCTGCCTCTTGCTACACCTTGTGACTCGTTTAGTGATAGGCCCAAGAGAAGGCAGAAGTCACATCTTTCTCTCCTCACCTTTCCCTTCTTGTCTTGGGCTGTAATAATGCTTCTCATAGTTTGGGAGCTGTCCACAGACAAACAGGGCTGTAGTAAAAATAACTGCAGAATGGAGATACTGACCGGGGCTTGCTGGCTGCTACACAGATGATTGGAAATGATGGAAAGGCCACACTTAACAAGCACCCACATTTTTAAAAGTGCAGTTATATTATTTGGTCCTACCTGGGAAGATCGAAAATGCTGCAGCAGTACAGCGAAATATTCCCTGAAGAACTCTGTAAGGAAACAATGAAAAAACTGTTTTCTGCTTCATTAGGAGAGATCTGAATGGCCAAGGGAAGAAGAAAGGGGCCAAGCAAAGCAAAGGTGGTAGAGAGGGAATGGAGTGCATATTAAACAGAATATTTACTACAGTTTAACATTACCTTGCTTTTTCTTTTAAAGCTTGTATGTGTTTCTAAGCATTCTGGGAGGCTGAGGCAGGAGGATTTCAAGTTTGAGCCCAGCTTGGGCAATTTAGTGACTTAATGAAACCCTGTCTCAAAATAAAAATGTGCCAGAGATGCAGTTTAGTATGAAGACCCTTGGTTCAAGCCCCAGCACCAAAACAAACCAAAAACCAAACCAAAACAGAAAAACTTGTGTGAGGTTCTTTGGGGTCAATGCAAAGCAGAAATCCCAAGGAGGGCATTTTTGAAGATCAATGGCCCATTACTTGTTTCAAAGCTTATTAATATTCTAGCAGTGTTAACTTGAACAGAGTCCTGATATTTTCACTGTGCTAAAGATAAATCCACAGGTCAATCAGTTACCAGTTGTGCTCATGTAGATGGGCAGACATTTTAAAAATTACTCAAGAAAGCTGGGTGTGGTGGTGCACAGCTGTCATCACAGGACACAGAGCAGAGGACAGCCTGGGGGTGCTGGAGAAGGTGGACAGAGGTGGCTTCCGACACGACGACATGAGGCATCTGCCGGAACGCAGGATGGGGTGGGCTGGGGGTACCATCTTGGAGGTGTAATGGGCCACAGACTTGAGAAGCCTGGAATCCTGGGCAGCTCTTGAGGACCCTACTCTGGGAAGAGTCTGATTTTACTGAGCTTGACCCCAGGGATTTTGAAAAGATCCATGAATGATTTTAAATGTGTGGCCAGGGCCAGGCCCCACTGCTTCCCGAGAGGTTTGGAAGAAGGTAGGGCCCTCTTTGGACAGAGTAAACTAGAATTATTCTCAGATAACTTCAGAACTGAATGGCGGAAAGGTATAAATAATGTTGATCAAGCCTCCAACTGGTCTAAACTATTAGTTTCAATATTCAGAAAGGAGTATTTGGGAGGGACTAAACGTACACATGTATCATGGCCAGGCCATTCAGGACAAGAGAACTCTGATCTGCAACCTCTGTAGCAACCAGTCCGGAAACGGAAGCACAGCTCTGCAGTCACCTGGTCAATCCTGGATATTTACCAGCCCCTCCCCTTTCCAACTCAGACCAACCAGAGAGGGCCAAATATGCTCCCCAAACCAAGATGCCCCACTTGGAGTTGCTCACGGCTTCCATCAGCCCTCACCTGCGGCACACACCTGTGCCTTTCTCCATGAGAAAGCTGTCTTACTCCTCCCCCACCTATGTCCCTGCCAAACCCAAGTGGCTGGCCACCTTCTGACATGCAGCCTCTGGGGTTCACATCTGGGAATTGCTTCCATATGATTACCCCAAGCTAGCAAAGCAGCTTCTCTGATCACTCTGCTCACAGGACAAAGATAACTCCCCAAACTGTCATTTGCAGACCAAACACCACTTTCCTTTGCAATTTCCAGACATTTTTTTCTGCTCTCTGTTTTTCTTTCTTTCTTTCTTTCTTTGGGTGTTCTGAGACTGGATCTCACTGTCTCACTATGTAGCCAAGGCTGGCTTTGAACTTACAGTCCTCTTGGCTTGGCCTCCCAAGTGTCAGGACTATGAGTGTGCACCACTGTATCCAGCTTCAGCTTGATTCTTTATTCTCTGCCACAGGGGACTGTCCATGCGAGCTGGAAAGGAGAACTCATCACCCCCTTCACCCCTGCTTAATCGCTAGGTCCAACCAGTTGGACACGGTGGACACTACTTTAATCCAGGCTTCATGCTCTGCATGCTGCCACCGTTCTCCTCATTCAGGTCCTCAGGATTTTATTCCTGGACTGTGCCCCACACCCTGCTGTTGCATCTTTCTGCCAGGAAGCTACTTTCCTTCAAATAACTTCCCATGAAGTCATAAGGTGATTCATCTCAAAAGAAAAGCTGACCACATCATGCTGCTACTTAAAAGCCTACTATGAAGCATGAAGCACTGTTTTCCCAGGGTGTCTCACCCCACAGCCTTGAGCCTGGCCTGTCCCCCATCGGTTACCATGTACCAGGGAGCGCCCCAAGCTGGGCTGAGTCACTCTCCCGCCATTCACTTAATCCTTTCTGTTATTAGACATTGTTTCATGTGTTATAATGACTTTGTCCCTGTTTTGCTGTTCTGCTAAGCTAGGAGATTTGTGGGGTAGGGACTTATTATCTTTTACTTCTTCAATGTCTTACACAGGATCTGGCACTTAATAGGTTCTCCGAAAATGCTTGTTAAGAAAAAAAAGGCTTTCCCCTCAATAGTATTGCTGGGCCCGAAAGTCTACGCTGAGTCAGACATTGAGTCTCTGTGCTGCAGAATGGGAATTGTTAAAGTTTTCAAGAACAGGGCCTACTTAGGAGATACCAAGTGAAATTCTGAAGGAGACAAGAGGGGAAAACTGGTCAGAAATGCTTGGCAATTTAGGATAAAAATAAGTATAACATGCCCAAATACTGGATGACAGTTTGCGTGACAGATAGCACCTGTCAGGTTCCTATCCTGCGTAGAAGGGATAGGATAGCCTACGCAGCACATGGTATGCCTATGCATTACCAACGTGTGGTGAAAGTTGGCCTGAAAAATTATGTGGTGGTCCGCTGCTGGCATAGACATTACCTACGGAGGCCAACTGGAGGGGACCAGAGATGAATACAGTGTGGAAAGTGTCAACGGTTAACCTGGTGCCTTCACCATCCAGGTGAATGCAGGCCTTGTCAGGACTGTAACTGGCAATAAGTTTTGGGGGCCCTGCAGGGACGTGTGGATGGAGGCTTGCCTATTCTGCAGAGCATCAAGCAATTCCCTGGCTGACATTCTGTAAGCAAGTTCAGTGCAGAAGCACACGGGAATCACATCCATCGGTCAGAACATTGCCGACTGTATGTGGTACCTGTATGCGAGAAGATGACGATGGTTACAAGAAACAATTCTCTCGGTACATCGTGATGGAACTCTAGACACACAGGAAGTGTATAAGGCAGTGCGTGCTGCCATATGAGAAGATCTGGTCTAGGAGAAGCTACCCAAGGCAGAAGTTAAAAAGGAAAAACAAGAACTATCTGTAAACATCCTTGCATAGAAGATCAGGTAGCTCACAAGGAGACACCAGAGAGCTAAGCTGAACAACAGATACAGACAGTACATTTATCAACCAAGTAGCTTTTTAAAAAGGAGGAGAGCCAGACATATAGCTCAGTGGCATAAGTGACTGTGTCTGGCAAGTGCAAAGTCCTGAGTTCAATTCCCGGTACTAAAAAAAAAAAAAAAAAAAAAGGAGGCGAGGGCACTGAAGATGTAGCTCAGTGGCAGAGTACTTGCCTAGCATGCATGAAGCCTTGGGTTTGATCTCTAGTACTGCAAAAATATCCCAGAAACAAACAAAAACCCCATGCAAGAAAAAAAAAAAACAACCCTAAAGTGAAAACCGAGAGGCTTTACCTGGATAGGCTTTGCCTATCACCTGTCTTTTGAAGCCCTAACTCCTTACAGTAGATGATATCGCAACAAACCTGTGAGTTGAAGAGGAACCACCTCACACCTGTGTCTTCTTTTGTTTGTGTTCAGAAAAACTTTTGTTGAGAAGGTATGAACAGCATGATCTCTTTTTCAACAAAAATCAAAACTAACCTTAAAGGGCCAGGACTTTGGCTCAGTGGCCTAAGCGCCTGTCTGGCAGGTGTGAAGCTGTGAGTTTGATCCCTGGTGCCGAAAAAAAAAAAAAAAAAAAAAAAAAAAAAAAAAAAAAAAACTAACCTTAAATACTTTTGCGCCAGGAATTTCAGCGATTGGTTCTTCCGAGTAAGAAAGATTCTGCTCCATAAAAAATTCCCGGATCCCAAGTTCACTGATTTCAACACCAACTACACTGTGTCCCAGATCTGCAAACCTGCACAAAATCATATATGTGCACTTTAACCTTTATTTCAAATACAGTACTAAATAAAGAGGTGTGCCCCCATAAACATATATTTTCTTTAAGGATTCGTATGATTTCAGATTCATGACATTTTCACAAGTAGTATACAGTAGTGGTCTATAAATTCTTGAACCTCTTGTTTTATGTGATTCTGAAAGATTGATTTGTAAGAACTTAGGGAAGAAATTACAGTTTGAAAAATTGTATCTTAAAATATTGATTGAATACAAATGTTTTTGACTAGAGGAAATACATTTCAATTTCCCTAATTCACCACTGCCTACATTTTCGGTGATGATAAGGTCTGCATCTATGTCTGTGCTGTCCAGTTTCACTGCTGGCTACAGAGGACTTGAGATGTAGTCAATCTGACTGAGGAACTAAATTTTAAACTTTATTGGGTTTAAATTTAAATAGCAACATGTTACTAGTAGCCACTATAGTGGAAAGCACAGTTCTACAATATACATATCCGTTTCTATAATAATCTCACAATTTCCACTTTCTTACAATAAGCATTACCTGAAAACTTCTTTTGTTACCACATGCAAATAACTAATATTTTTCTGGTATGCTTTGTTATTACAGAAATTACAGTTTTGGCATCGTGGATTTATAAGAAAACAGCATTAACAGCAGAAATAGCTAGTCATTATAATGAGTTTAAGTCAAATACTGTACATAAAAATAGAGTTCTGACATAATGCAACACATGCCTCCCTAAAAACCACCAGGCTATGCAAAATTGTGTAAAGAAATCAAGGGCTGATGGCAGGGGGCAAGTTAGGGAATAAAAAATTTTTTCAGTGATAGAATAAAGACAAAAGAACCTGATAGTAATGTATTCACACATACAAAATGGCTAAGAAATAGATGAATATGCCCACATGGCCCTTCTCCTGAAAAAAGACCTAAAGTTGACTTGTAGCAGTGGAAGAGCCAGAGTTTGTGAATTACTGTGAGGAGATGTGAGAAGGGTAAGTGGAGGTCAGACGGACAGTTGTAACACCAGCCATGGGCAGGACAGCCTCACGGTGCCTGGCCAAGCTCGGCACAAGGGAATGTCTCAGTGAGTGTGTGTGTGTGTGTGTGTGTGTGTGTGTGTTCATATGCAACTTGGTTCAGCTGGGCATAGTGTTCTCCTTTCATCTAATGTTTCTTGCCAATGAAATCTTGTATGAGGTTCAAATTGTTTCCTAATATATCAATCTAGTTAGAACAAAATTCACATTTTCCAAACAAGAAAAGACTGACGGTACCTATTATCTACACAAGAGTACATACTTTTAATGTGGGCAGAGCATGAACTGTTTATAGTTCTAAAATGAAACATGTTAATAACTTACCTTTCATATTTTCTAAAAATTTGTAAAATACAGAGAATTTTTAAAACTCTCCATACATTTTTTTGAAATTACAAAATACAAAGTTGTCTGAATTGACCACGTGCGCTTTTACTTCCTATTCAACATTCAGATAAGTAAAGCATAGCCTAAAGATAGCCAGGCACAAAAACAAAACAAAACAACAAAAAGCCAAAGCATAAGTCATTTATTTTAATGCTTTCTGACCTCAGTTCATGATCAGTTACCTATTCATATCTGATGTCTGCCTAGAGCTCATACATACATTAATTACATAGATGAAAAATTCTCTGCTAACTTACGTGCAATCACAGTAGCTCAGTTTTGATATTTTAATGACTTTAGAAACAAAATATTCAAGAATCACATTTCACTGGTTATTTCCTCATAATCTTTTCTTAATATTCCCTAAATCCTAGAGCTACATTGTTACCACTTATGACAGTGGCATTACAACAATCTGTTTATGGAGTTAATATTTTTTCTTGTAGGCAGTTTCCAAAGTAATTCTTTTTTGGTTCGGAGATTTGGTTAAGACATAGGTCTAAAGTTGAAGTGTTCTCAGTGTAATGGCTACAACTGAATCAGTCATAGCAGTTATTTAACATGTCTTTAGCTACCAGTTGTGAGAATGTGTGCTACAATAATTTCACCATCTCTACTGGAAAATCAACTCCAAATGTACGTATGCTCTTTGGGGAGGTCACTAATATTTATACATTTTTAAGTTACTGTATTATATGTGGCATTTACTAATATTTTTCATACATCCTTTTTTCTTTCCTATTTACTGATCAAAGTTCTCAACGTTGGGGCTTAACAAAGAATGCATGTCTTGGCAGGTATGCTTGTGTCTGTATCTTATCATTACAACAGAGCTCTGGATAGAAAACGATTTCCAGGCTTGTGACTTTAGTGTAACCCATAGGAACAGTGGTTTGTTAATTAACATCAATTCTCTTTATAGAGAATTACTTATTAGGGATACTTTCTTCATCATTGGTTTTATAACATTGATTCATAATAACAAAAACTCTCATTTTCTCATAGGAGGAAGGAAGAGTTGAGCTGAAGAGATGATTATAATAAACATTGTCCTGCTAAAAACTGTAGCATGTTTTGAATTATGTGATCTATCTCCATTTCAAATACCTTGCTAAATTGTTAAACCATGTACAATAATTAAACCATGCACAAAGACACAGGAGATGTAAAAGGGGTGGCTGTTTTTCGTTGTCTATTTGATTTCAAATTAGTTCTTTTCATTTGAAACACAACAGAGAAAAACAAAATCATGCTTCTGTCTGGTCTTTTTGAAAATACTATCGCTAATGATCACTTAATATTTATTATCTTAATGATCCCGAGGGTCCTCTTAAAGAATCTTTGTGCACTTTTTGACAATGGAAAGTATAAGCTACATCCTATTATATTCACCCAATGGATTTATCACCAAAGACAAGAACTTATTTGTTCGTACCATTTCATCTCCACTGCTTTTCCACAAAGAGGAAAAAACACTCTCAGTCCACTCTCGCCTTTAAGAAAAGTATCCAAATGCTTCTTTAATAGCCTGGAGAGAAAAATAAAAGTTGTTTGTCACAATGCAATCATACGACACTAATTTTTATGCATTATCTCAGTACTCCCAACAACCTTAATTAGTAGATAATAGTGATGATCATACTCTCACATTAACAAGTAAACAAAGAGGACAGTTAAGTAACTTGCTCAGTCACACAGCTAGTTAGTGATAAGTCTGTCTTATACCCTGGGTTCCCTGATTAGTAATTAAAACTTTTTAAAATTGCTTTTTCCTTGTCTGATATGTTGTGAAAATTCTATATTTAATCTCCAAATTTATACTTTTTTTTTAATGTGATGTGGAAAGGGAGCCTTTAGATCCATGAAATTTTCAACATTTGTTATATGGAAAATTCTCTAAAGAAGTGTAATGCTTGTAGTTAATTTCTTCTCTAGAGATGTGGCTCTTCTGAGGCCTTCCCTATGATAAACATCTGTAGCAATGACACTGGGAATGATGCTTTAAGCTTTCACTCAGTGTGCAAATGTATGAATGCCGGTTATGATGACAACGAGGATGATATGGGAGGGTGGGATGTCTGCTTGGAATAAGGGCCATGTATAATGGTCACATTACTCAGCATGGCCCCCTGATTTATCACTGCTGCCACAAAGATAACAATGCTACTAAAATGTTGCTCAGCACTTTGGTTCACTTAATTAACTTCTCTCAATATCTCTTCTTTACCATCTGGATGACACTTTAACAATGGAACACCACTACTTGTGAGAACAAAAAAAGCAGAAGTGTTGCTTTAGCATTTGCTACATGTATAGTATGCCAGGCAGGTGCTTATGCCACTGAGCTAAATCCCTGGTTGTATGTATGGTATGAAAATGCATGACTGACATGGATGCTACAGATCATTTTTTTTAGAAAAAGACATTTTCTAAGTCTAATATGTCATAAGTTGGAAATCACATAATTATTTATACAGTGATGAAAGAAAGCACAGTGCAAGTGAAACTCTGATTAGCCATGGATACACTCTGATCTTTGAGATGCTATAATATATATGAAAAAAATAAAAAACACACATCTCAAAAAATCAAATAACATACACCTCATTATTATTTCTATTTCGAAGTCAGTTTCTGATAGAGCATCTCTCCCTCATAGATCAAACATGTCTTACTGATGTCCTTCGGCTTGATGAAATCCAATTTTGTGGTTTACCCAATTGTCTTGCCATTCTTTCAGGCTTATTACGCGATTTTTCTGTACCTCACTATCAGGGTACTCTTTAGTATCAAGTGAAGTTTTTGTATCATCCATAGTTTTGTAGACACTGCTGTCTCACAGGCAGATAACTCCAAAATCTGTATGGAAAAGATTATCAATGCTGTCATTTAAGGCCACTGTTGAACTAAATGAAAACCTATTAACCTCACTAGACAGGCTTTAAAAAGTATTTAAACACCCAATAAAAAAGTCAGATAAAAAATGACTTTTCAGAGAGTCTAGCAATGGAAGTATAACTTACATTACACATTAGGAAAGATCTTTAAGTAAATTGAATTGTACCTTAACACAGTGAAGGCGTTTGATTTCAATTTTAAAAAAGAGGAAGGGGACAAAGGAACCAGTTCACAGTTTATAATTTTTGTAAGCTTAGAATTTTTGTTATACAATTCTTTTTAATATATTAATATCTACTTGCTACTTTTTTTTTTATCAGTGTTATAATATACACAATTTGAAGAGTTCAACAGATTTGTTGTGGAAATAGCAGTTTCTTTCCCAATGAAAGAGGCAAGCAACTTCTAAGTCTTTTGCTGAGTCATGCTATTTCAAATTAGCATGCTGGTTTTGTATTTTCTCAAGTTTTCCAATTCTAGGTAGTATCTCAGAGATGATAAGCAGTTTATGCTCTTCCAGGTTCCCAACACACACACACATACACACACACACACACACACACACACACACACACACCACCATCATCATCATCATCTTATAGCCTTATAGCATATTTTTGATGAAATATTTTGGGGTGTACATTATCATAACAAGGTAAATCACTACCCATGGACAAGCCAAATGATGTTCTATGATTACTTTTCCATGCAATGTTTTAATTCTATAGTTAATAACTGTCTTGCTTAGTCATTTCTGAAGTTTCCCATGTACTTGTTAGCAATTCAACTCCAAGCGCTGTCGATCATCATCAGATATGATTGTCACCAGCTAGTCTGGGTCTTTGCTTCAGGGATAATGGACATTAAAATCAAGGCATTAGCATGAATTTATGGGAAAAAAGCTCTAGTTAAAATATAAGAGAAAATAAAGGGAAGTACTGCTCTGACAAAGAGCAAGTTGGTCCCCTAACAAAGGAAAGTAAGCAGAAATAAGAAAAGGGTTTTCATTTGAGGGACTGAAGTGGTGGCCTATTCACAAAAGAATGGAGACCAGTTTTAGGGGGTGCTGTGGTGAGCTGGGGTCTGGCTAATCGCTATCTCAGCCCTGCTTTCATAGCTCCAGAGTAATCCTTTTGACTTTAGGGGAAATTCTGTTGTCATTAAAGACATTTTTGCTTGGGCAGTTGCAAGTCTGGGCAGCCTTGTGAGGCTCTACTGGACTTCAAAATCTAAGGTGGTAGAGACTTCTGGACTTGCTGAATGTCCCTATAAATCCTGAAAATTACTTTAGTTACTCTTATCTTGATGTCAACAGTCTTGAAGGAGGATGAGATAGGCTAGATAAATTTAGGACTAAGAAAACTTGTTTTGCCAACTTTTCTTAAATGATCAGCACGCCTACATCTTAAGTTTTAAAGTAATGAGGCATACAAAACAGCAGCCAAGTTTTGCTTAGCTTTTAGTTAGTTACCTGTTGGGCAACTGTAAGTCCAAGTGAAGAGTCAAGAGTTTTAGCAAAAGCTGCTCTGACTGCCTCAGAACAGAACACAAATGGAGTTTTTAATGAGTAATGGGTTAAGGGGCCAATAGTTTATTTGTCCTGTCTTATGGTGGTCTCTGGCAGTGTCATGGTGATGGTTGGTGCCTTAAAAAAAAATCCTGTTATTGGTGGAGCTTCAGTAAGAGACAAAAATAGATATATGGGTTCAGTATCTTATTTCTATATAGTAAGTCTATATTTTAGATAATTTTCTGATCGTTTTCTTTGCATGAGAAAAATGCACATAAAAGGAACTGAAAATAAAGAACAAAGAAACATATTGCAGGTCCAACAGAATATAATGTGTAAGGAAAATATATTTCACTGTCAACTTTGCAATATTAAGGACAATGTAACACCACAATTTCAACATTAAATCGTTAGTAAAACTTAATTTAGCTTGGATTATGATACCATGTATTACTGATTTTTCAAACTAAATGATTTATCCATGACAGCAAACACCACAAAAAAGCAGGAATTTGAGGAAAAGTTTCCCTTTTGTTGCACAGTTTGGCTTCAAAGCACCTAGGGTTAAATGAAACGGCAGCTCCATCATTACTGGGAAAACAAATTCACTTCTCAGCAAATTATTTGTTAACGAACGGTAGCATTTTCTAAGAGGTCAGTGGGAAGCATCTACTAATGTGGAGATCAGAAAAGCAAGCGAGTTGCACTTTTCCCAGGTCTGTTTTCCAGTCTGTCATAAAAGGGAATGACAATCTTTATCCTACAGCCAGAGCAACCTGGAACTGCACAACTCTTTTCACACGAACTTGACGGATAGCACCATCGCGCATACAATCACTTGTTAGCTGTTCTAACAGCTTCTGTGTATACTTGTCTGCGTCATTTATGGAGCATAAAGTCTCTTTCTAAACACAGTAAGAGTGCAAAGTATATGAATCAGAAAAAGCAAATGTCACAATAATTCTTACTCATAAATGTTAAAATGAGTTCTTTGGTCCCCAAGTTCTCCTCTACCTTAAAAAAAAAAAGATCTGTTTCTGCCTTACTTTTAAATTTCCTAGATTGAAAAGGAGTTTCCCCAAGGCACACAGAACTCGCCTGTGGCTCGGTGACTCTTTTCCTTTTGCGCAGCCGGGGTCCCACCGCAGGAGCCCGCGTCCGCACAGCGCCCCGGCCCGGGCAGTCCGCCCAGAGCGGTCCGTCCTTCTCTCCTTCAACATCCCCGGTACAGGACGGTGCTCCGCGGGTCACTTCCACTCAAGCGCTGAAGTCCTTCACTGTGCACCTCATTATTCCCTTCTGTTCCCTGCATCCCATTTTGCAGTGCGGATGCTCCATCCTGGTAAAACTACCACCGGCTCACACACTCCAGCAAACCGCTCTCGTTCCCACCCTCCCTGGCGCCCCTCAGAAACTCACCTCGCCAGTTGCCGGCAGCCAGCCGCTGTCACCTCGCCGCCGCTCCTACCTTCCCTCCCCTCCCCAACTTCCCCTCCTTTCCCTTCCCTTCCTAGGGCGCACAGGCCCCGCCCCTTCCAGCCCACACAAGACTCGCCCCCTCGGGCTCCGCCCTCTCCTCAGGCAAGGCCACGCCCCTTTCGAAGCACGAGGCCCCGCCCCTCCCAGGCCAGGTCTGCGCAACGGCGGAAGTGGCTGGGGCGGGGCGCGCGCCGGCGGGGGCGGGGCCGGCCCCCCGGCCCCCAGGCTCGCCGGGCCCGCGGCTCCGCCCACCCCGGGTCACGCCGCTAGAGGGGCGGAAGCGGCGACGGCGGCGGCGGCGGCCGAGCGGGGCTGCGGCGGGCGGCGCGGCGGGTCCCGCGGTCCAGTGGTCGCTCCGGCTCTCGGTGCTCTGAGGTGAGAGGCGCGCGGCGCAGCGGGCGGGTGGCTGCGGCTTTTAGGTGACAGCGCCGCACTGAGCGGCGGGGCTGGGGTGCGAGCCCTCCTCCTGTCCCCCAGGACTGCCCCTCGCCCCGGCGGGAGGCAGCTGGGGTCCCAGGAGCGGATACGTCTCATCGCCCGTGATGGGAAGGGGTGCGGGGCGAGGATCCCCGTGGGAAGAGGGGATTTCCCGGGCTAGGCTGTTGCAGTGCCCGGCTTCCCGACCCCCTGCAGGTTCCCTCTTGCTCGGCGGTGCCTGCGCCCCGAGACACCCGCGTCCCTCCGCGCAAAGTCGAGCCCGGGGCAACTGCTGCGCCCGCCGGGGAGCATCGCGGCCCACTTGTGGGGGTTGTCATAGCCGGGACCCCCAGGGGCCCCCAGTCTCGAGAGCCGAAGTCCGCGGCGCCCCGCAGGTGCGGCAGCGAGGTGGGCGCCTGGTGAGGGGAGTACCGGCCCGCACCCCGCTAGCTGGTGGGTGAGAGGGTGAGACAGGGCCAGGCCCAGCTGGACCTAGTTGGGGGTTCAGCGATCTGGAATCCAGCCAGGTAGAGGCCCAGGCTTCCCCTGGGTGAGTTTTCTGGGCTCTGTGGGCCACTCTGGTTGGGGAGGGGGGCCCCGATATGTATACACAGCTACTCACTTTTGTCCCCAGTTTTTATTTTGTTTTTAAATCTATTTTAGCAGAAGAAAGGCAGGTGAGGAGGGGGAGGTTTTCTTTGGGAGGTGCTTAAGACAACCACCATCAATAATTAATTGTCTTCCAGGCAGAGAACATAGTCAGTCGAAGACATCCAAGTACTTGAGGACTCATTACTGAATTATTGAACTGGATTTTGAAGATTGAATAATTCAGTGTTGAATTATTATATTGGGTCCATATTTCTAAAAATTGGATTAGTGTGGGAATGATGGGTGGCTAGTTTTGCCCTGTCTTAAATGGCGCTGTGAAAAATACCCTTCTCTGAAGTTTCTAGTAGTTTGTTCAATTTTTAGAAATTATGCTGACTGTACTATACATATTCTAACCTGGAGCCCTTTTGACTCATGTTTTTATGAATTTTGTGTTTTAAAAAAGTCGTCTTGAAGCCAAGTGTGGTGGCACATGCCTGTAAATCCCAGCACTCTGGGAGGCTGAGGCTGGAGGATCTGAAGTTCCAGCCCAGCGTGGGCAATAACAACTTAGTGAGATCCTTCCTCAAAATAAAGAAAGGACTGGGACTGTAACTCAGTGTGAAGGGCCTAATTCTATCCCTGATACTGGAAAAAACTGAAAACAGAAACCTGGGATTATTTAAATACAGATCTACATATTGATATTTCTATTTATGTATTTATAAAGACACACCCCACTTTTTATTACATAAAATCAAAGCTATGCACTTAAAAATTAGGAAGAAATCTGCATATAAACATTGAACATAAAATAAAATGATTATATTTAGTTGTATTATTTGAAGAATCAAGCGGGGGAACTTTCAGTATACTGGTTTAATTGCAGTTTAGTATTTCTAAAGTTGTATTTAAAAGCACAACAATTTTAGTCATTCCAACTTTTTTAAGACATCACTACCCAACAACAGTGGAAATACAGAGATTAAAATAAGTACCAAAAAATGACAGCACATATCTCAGTTACATTATTAAGCTGAAAAAACTTCAAATTTAATAGTGACTTTTATAGCTCGTGTTTTCATTTCCTCTTTAACCATGTTTTTTGTTTTGTTTTTTTGAGACAGAGTGTTGCTATGTAGTTCAACCTGGCCTTGAACTTACTATGTAGCCCAGGCTGACCTTGAGCTCATGGCAGTCCTTCTGCCTCGGCCTTCTAAGTGCTGGAATTACAGGTGCGCACCACAACAGCTAGCATATTTATTAATTTCAATGCTGAGGATTGAATCTAGGGTTTCATGCATGCTAATCTCATCCTTTACCACTGAGCTACAGACTGCAGAGTATGCACTAATTCCTACTAAATCATCTAATAACTTTGTTCTGGGCTGTTGAAAACATTAGCAGATGCTGATGCTTAATGGTGTAAATTTTGGTTTTTTTTTAGATCTCTAGTACAATGGCAGCCCCTCGCGGGAGGTCGAAGAAAAGAGCAGCGTTTGATCTAACTCCAGATAGCCTTCCTTTGAGGAGTTCCGGTAGGCAGGTATTATTCATTTGTTCATTCAACAGACCTTTTTTGAGGATACCGAAATATTACAATCGGGCCTGAAGAATAAGATCTGGAAAGACATAACTCAAAGCCTCAAATTGACTGCGTGGAGAAATCACGATATTTCATAACCCTGCGTGATAAAGTGGTAAGATGTGGAAAACAGTTGCCTGTCTGACCGAGAGGGCTTTCGTGAGGAGAAAGGCCTTGTGTGAATCAGCACAGGGTGATCCAGGAATTGCAGCAGTGCCGTTGCTTCCAGGGTAGGAGGCTAGGGCCAGATCCTGCTGGGCTTGGACGTCGTTCAGAGCAACTTAGACCTCAGTGCAGAGTCACATGGGTGCAGCTAGAGGTTTACCTGTGAGGCTTTGCTGTTTCTTTTCCTTGGGTACAGCGTATGTCTACTTAAGAGAAAAATTGAATGGCTTAACTTTTTCTGGTTTTTTAAATCAGTAATACTGAAAGGGTAATAAGGAAAGAAAGAAGAAATGCTGAATTTGAGAGTGACTTTTGTGTATTCTGATGTCACTCTTTCCTAAGAAAGGTTCACATGGCTTTGTATTGTTGGATACTTGTGGCTGAAGAGCTGTTTCTGTATCTCTGACATGGTAGTGAATTATTTGCACAGTGCAGTTGTGAAGAACTTGCTGGGTCAGTCAGCTCCTCTTCTGCCAGGATGTCGTTGACCTTCGTATTTAGAGCTTCTGACACAGTATGGTGTAATGGTGCATGCTCATAATCCTAGTACTCTGGGAGGCTGAGGCAGGAAGATTGCAAGTTGGAACTCAGCCTGGGCAATTGCACAAGATCCTGTCTAAATAGATAGATAGATAGATAGACAGACAGACAGACTGGGAATGTAGCTTAATGAAAAGACCTTGGGTCTCATAGCCAGCACTGCAAAAACAAAACAAAAGGAAAAAACTTCTAACACGGACATGATTTTAGTAAACCTCCCACTGCCACCACCTCTTGTCAGTCCTGTGAAGTCTTAACCTCAACTGGTTCTTTCACAGGCAAAGAAGAAAGTAACAGAGACAGTGGACGAGGATGAAGATGGTGTGTCCGAGAAGAAATACCGGAAATGTGAGAAGGCAGGCTGCACAGCGGCTTGTCCTGTGTGCTTTGCAAGTGCTTCAGAAAGGTCTGTTTGACGGGGAGGGTTGGCCTTGTGTTCTGTCTGTGAGAGCACGTGATGGGGGAAATCATCTGTGAAGATAGTTTTCCTAAAGGAAGAGGTAGATACTGTAAGTCGTCTAGTAATAGAGACATTGCTCAGACATCTGCTGCTCACCGCAGCCTCCTTGACACACCCCATTACACCTACTCTGCAGGGAGAGACCACACCCGTAACAATTCTGCAATACGGCGTCCTCCAGTGCAGCCAACCTCAGCTGCACCTGTCCGGGGGCTCACTGGGGGACTGGTGCAGCGTGGCGACACAGTCGAAAGGATTCTCATGCTCCAGTAGAGGCCAGCCGTGTTTACTTTTCGCTTTTTACTGTAATTCTTTTCTCCATCATGTAAGACGACTCTTCTTCCTCTATCTGTACACAGGTCTCATAGAAACTGTAGTTAACTGCAGTCTTGCCATTTTTGTTGAGATGGAACAAGTGTGACCTTTTTAACTTGCACAGAAAAATCATCTACATCGGCTTAAGAGTCAATAAAATGTGGGAAACCAATCCTGTTGTTTTTAAGCACAGAGAGATGACAGTGGTGGTGATGTTCCTGTCTGTGTGCTTTTCATTCTCTCGCCGTATTACTCGCTATTTGACCACCTGCTTGGTGTTGAGAGTGCAGGTGACCAGATGCATGACTCTCCAATATGGGGCCAGTGTTATGGCTAAAATCTTCCATCCTTCATACACACGTGATTTGGAGCAAGTGCAGTGACATCGTTGCTCTGCGTTGTGAAACACCATTAAAGCACTAGGCAGTCTTGGCAAGACTAATAAGACTCAGACAGCCAGCCAGGTTAGGTACCACTGGTCGGTTTCCCTATATCCTCAATGTGTATTACGTGTAGAGCTTCTCCAATCTGAAATCCAAAGCAGAAAGAGAAAAGGGAAAAGGAAAAGATATAAATCTGTATATATGTATATGTAAGATAACTAAAATGAACACACTGCTGAATGTATTCGTTATTGAGAAAGAAAAATTAATGCTCATATGATTGGATCAGTTTTACATGTCTGTATCTGTTAATGTAAGTAACCATTTTGAAGATAACAATACGCAGTATTGCAACCATTGTCAAGTTTCTATCATCCTGTTTTGTAAACCTGCAGTGTTACTGTTGTGCATTTACTCTAGTCGTTTGTTTGTCTCTTTTGCTTGTTGTCTTTGTTATACATGTCTTTTTTTGCTTTCTTTTTCACTTAAATAAAAAAAAATAAAAAAATTTTTAAAAAATTAAAAAAAAATGAAATCCAAAGCACTTTAAAATCCAAAATGTTTTGAGTGTTAGCATAATGCCACACTCGAAGTGGTAACTTCCACACTTGCCCTCATGTGATGAACCTACCTCAAAGTGTAGGTGTCATAAAAATTTTATATATGGCATAAGTTTTGTACATAACCTTTGGCCATGTATGTAAAGTGCATATGAAACAAATGGATATTGTATTTCGACTTTGGTCCCATCCCCAAAATAACCCATTATACGCATGCAGGTATTCTACAATCCAAACATCTGAAGTCCAAAACACTTCTGGTCTCAAGCGTTTTAGGTGAGAGATATTCAACCTGTGTTCTCTATCATTCATGCAGTTTCCCCCATTGTTGGCTCATGGCCATGGGAGTGCCGAGTGGAGATAATGGAAAACCAGCTCATAGGACATGCTGCTAATTTTTTTTTTAAGTGAAAAGTTTATTCATTACCAAAGCTACATGTTTTTGCTCTTTTCAGATGTGCCAAAAATGGCTACACATCCCGATGGTATCACCTTTCCTGTGGGGAACATTTCTGCAACGAATGCTTTGACCATTACTACAGAAGGTGTGTTTGCTAGTGTTGGGGGTGTGCTTGGTGGGGGCCACGGTAGGATCAGATGGTTACGGCTTGTTCTCTAGGCTTTCTGAATTATTGTGCCGTTTCAGCTGTGGCTACAATCACAGTAATTCTGATAGGACCTTGATGCTGTAGTTTATGCATGTGCATGATTACGTGTGCACACATTCAGGGTTTGACAGATGTCTCTCATGGGACAGTTTACCCTCTGTAGTCTGTAAGTTCTGAGAGATCTCAGAGCTGCTGTGGCAGAGCCTAGGGTCGGGATGCAGAGATAGGGAACAGGGGAGCTGACAGCCAGCTTGTGTTCTTTTTCATCAGTTTTGTTTTTTCTCTTTGTTCTCAATTGTCTTGACAGGTGGCATAGAAGTTTTATTGATCTTTTCAAAGAATCAGATTTTGCTTTTAGTTTTATTTTCAATTTCATTGTACTCTGATTTTTATTTACTTTCTTCTGCTTGCATCAGATTTCTTCTTTAGTCCCTGAAGTTGGAAGTTTAAATTTATTGATTTTTGATCTTTAAATAACTACATTCAATACTCTAAATTTCCCTCTTAAGTGCTGGTTTAGCTACACAGTATTCCACAAATTTTGATTTATTATTGTTTTCTTTTTGTGCATAGTATTTTTTAATCTACCTTAAGTCTTTCTTTTTGATCCTAGGTCTGTATAAAAGTAAGTTGTTTAATTTACAACTGCCTTTTATGTTATTATTCATACTTTAAGTGATTATTTTTATAGTTAAAATATATCATCTGCCTGTTTTCTGTATGGTACAGTTTTCTCTTTGTCCTTCCTTTTTTTTTTTTTTTTGCCTTTTCTGATTTTAATTGAGCATTTTATTATTTATCTATTTATTTATTTATTTTTTGTGGCACCGGGGATCAAACTCACAACCTCACACCTGCCAGACAGACGCTGAAGCCACCCAGCCAAACCCCTAGCCTTAGTTTTTTGAGGCAGGGTCGCACTACGTAGCCCAGGCCAGCTTTGCGCCTGCGTTGTAGCCCAAGCTGGCCTCAAACTCACAACGCTTCTCCTACCTCAGCCTCCCGAGTGCTGGGATTAAAGGCGTGCAACACCACACCTGGCTGAGCATTTTATAATTGTAATTATTTCATGTATTTATGTAATTTTTAATGGCTGTCTGAGAATTTGCAGTATGCATTCAAACATATTCTAACTCTTCCTTCAAATAAAACCAACCTCCCTGTTAGTTTTAGGGACCCCTCTGACAGCTTGCTGTGTGGAGGTCATCGTAATGTTCCTCCTTGTAACAAGGCTAGCAAAATCCTTCATGTAAGACTTACCAACTTGCCTTGTGTTTTGTTTTGTTACTCTTTTTTTTTTTTGGTACCAGGGATCGAACTCATGACCTTGTGCTTACCAGGCAAGCGCTTGAGCCGCTGAGCTAAATCCCTAGCCCATTTGCCTTGTGTTTTGAAAACCTGATTAACTTACAGCTTGGTACATTTGTTTCTGTTGTTTTTAGCCATAAAGATGGATATGACAAATATACTACGTGGAAAAAAATTTGGACCAGCAATGGCAAAACAGAACCCAGCCCCAAAGCATTCATGGCCGACCAGCAGCTCCCTTACTGGGTAAGAAAATGATGCTGCATTCTTCTGTGGTACGTTCGTGAAGCTAACAGCAAGAGGAATGGGGGAAGATACTGGTTTTGGGAAAGTCTTTCTTTTTTACACTTACTGTTCTTTTTATAAATTGTTAAAGCAAATAACATTTGAAAAAAATTTCTTTCGTAGCAAACTTAAGTCTGGGCATGGTGGCATGTGCCTGTAATCCCAGCACTCAGGAGGCTGAGGCAGGAGGATTGCTATGAGTTTGAGGCCACGCTGGCTGCATAGTGAGTCCAGGCCAGCCTGTACTACATAGCGAGACCCTGTCTCAAAAAAAAAGAAAAAAAAAAAAAAAAAAAAAAAAAAAAAAAAAAAAAAAAAAAAAAAAAAAAAAAAAAAAAAGAAAGAAAATTTAGTTCAACACAGTATAGGAAGAAATAACAGACTGATTGCCAGCTAACGATTGCCATTGCTGAGCATGGCACTTGTGGCCTTTTTTTCTGTCTATATTTTTGTGTCAATCGAAACAATTTTGTTTTATATACAAATCTTTACTAGGTTTAAAAAGCATACTTAGAATATAGTTTTTAATAACTTCTTAAATCTAATTTCATATTGTAATTTTTTCATTTAGGCATTCTTTGAAAATATATTTTAGTGGTTGCATATGTCATATACATATACCACCAATTAAATGATTTGTTGACTTTTTTAATATAACTAATTCTGGACTACTCTGTGCACACTTAAAATTTTTAATTGAAATAAAATTAGTCATTTTATTGTATGCTGTTTACATATGTATGCAGCATAAGCTCTGTTGTTGGGCTACACCCTGACACCTAAAATTAACTGTTTTAGAATGTACAATTCTGTGGCATTTATTGTATTTGCAGTGTTATTCAACACTACCAGTGTTTAATTCCAAAGTGTATACTCATGTAGCAATCACTCACCCTCCAGTCCATAGAGACTGCTAGTCTGCTTTCTGTCTTTATGGATTTTACATATTTTGAATGTTTCATATAAATGGAATCACGAGCCAGGCGTGGTGGTACAAAACCTGTAATCCCAGCACTTGGGACACTGACGCAGGAGATTCACCATGAATTTGAGGCCAGCCAGGGCTAGACAGTGAGTTCAAGGCCAGCCTGAACTATGTAGCAAGACCGTCTCAAAAAAAAAAAAAAAAAAAAAAAGAACAACATTTAAAAAACCCAAAATAAATGAAGTCATGCCTTCTGGCTTTGTGTTTTTTTCCACTTAATGCAGTGTGTTTCGAGGTTCATTCATGTTGTAGCTTACATCACTATTTCATTTTTTGTATAGGTAAGTAATATTCCACTGGAATGCTGGGCCTCATTTTGTGTATCCATTCATCTTTTCATAGACATTTGAGTTATTTCTACCTTTTAGGTATTGTGAATAGTATTGCTATGAACATTCATGTATGAATATTTGTTTTTTTTGCCTGTCTACAGTTCTTTTAGTTCTATATATGTAAGAATGGAATGGCTGGGTCACATGGTAATTCGATGTCTAACCTTTGAAGACCTCCGTGTGCTTTTTCTGTAGTTACCACATGATTTTCATTCCCATCTGCAGTGTGGGAGGGTTTGGATTTCTCCACTTCCTCCCTAGTTCTTGCTTTTTTTTTTATGCTAGCTGACTGGATGGGAAGTGGTGCCTCACTTTGGTTTTGGTTTACATTTCCCTAATGACTGATAAATACACCTTTTCCTGTGCTTGTTGGTCTTTTGTCTATCCTCTTTGGAGAAGTGTCTATTTAGGTCCTTTGCTAATTTTTAGTTTGAGTTGTTTGTCTTTTTGTTTTTGAGTGTAAGAATTCTTTATATATTCTAGGCACTAACCCCTTATCAGATCGATGATTTGTAAATATTTTTTCTATAAGTTATCTTTCTACTTTGCCAGTGTCCTTCGATGCATGAAAGTTTTAAATTTTGATAAAGTAAGCCGGGCGTGGTGGCTCACGCCTTTAATCCCAGCACTCGGGAAGCTGAGGTAGGTGGAGCGTTGTGAGTTCGAGGCCCGCTTGCGCTACAACGCGAGCGCAAGGCTGGCCTGAGCTGCATAGTGCGACCCTGCCTCAAAAAAAACCAGGGCTGGGAGTTGGGCTCAGTGGCTTAAGCGCCTGCCCTGGCAGGCGTGAGGCTGTGAGTTCGATCCCCGGTGCCGCAAAAAAAAAAAAAAAAAAAATTTTGATAAAGTTAAATTTTACTGTTTTTTTTTCCTTGTTTGTGCTTTTAGAATAATAGCTAAGAATCCTCTGCTGAATTGAAGGTCATGAAAACCCATTCTGTGTTCCTTCTAAGAGTTTTATTATTTTAGCTCTTACTTTAGGTGTTTAACTCATTTTAAGTTAATTTTTATATTTGTGTGAAGTCAATATGACTTTATTCTTCTACATATGAATATCCACACTTTTTAAAAATAAATTTTTAATTTTTGAATAGTTAAATTTTTACAGAAAATTGCAAAGATAGCACAGAGAATTCACATATCTCCTTCACCCAGTGTCCCCTAATGAATTATCATACATACTATGATTATGTGTCAAACTGAGAAATTAATAGATGGCAGAGTGAGAGACGGAGGATAGAAGTGGTAGCTCAAGATTAGCTGACCTACTGATCTTGTCTTATTTCCCTTCTAGGTGCAGTGTACAAAACCTGAATGTAGGAAATGGAGGCAGCTTACCAAGGAAATCCAGCTTACTCCACAGATAGCGAAGACTTACCGGTGTGGTATGAAACCAAATACTATGAAGGTATGCTTTCCCTGGGGTTCCTTTAGAACTTACTGATACGCTGATTTAGTTGTCAGCATATAGTAACTGTTTATTAATCATTGTAGCGGTGTCGCATGGGTCTGTATGGAACACAGCCCCAGCCACAGCATGTGAACCACATAAGGGTTTACTTCTCTCTGCTATAAGCAACTTGGAAGTAGACTGTTGAGGGTTAGTTTAGTTCTCCAAGGAAATCTCTTTGTAGTTTTCAGTCCAGCCATCTAATTTAGTTTATCTTCCATCCTCAGGTTTATCAGGTGATTGCTGTATCACCAGCTACTGTGTCCAAACTCTAATTAAAAGAGCAGAAAGATGGAGGACAAAGAGGTGTGCCAGCTGGCCTGTCCCTCTTTTAATGCAAAAAGAGGAGCTTTCTTAGAAGTTCAGATTTCTGTTTATTCTTTGTTAAGTAGAACAGAATCATGCAGCTACTCTGGACAGTAGGCAGAACAAAGGAAGGAAATATTTTATAACTAATCATGTTGCAATACCCAAAAAAAGCAGATCTTGTTAGTAAGGAAGAAGAGATGAACGGATGCATTTTACTGTTAGGAATTAGCCATAGTGGGTGCAATGTGCTGTTTTTGAAATTTGGCACTTAGTGTTTAAAAATATGTAATTAAGCTGGTATGTTAGAGGCATTTATCTGCATGAACGTCACTCATACTTTGAGTGCATTAAAAAATAGTAGAAATCAAATCCCAGAAGAAAAATACTGTCTTTTTTTAAAATTGAGGAATAATATATATATCATATTATTCACCTTTTTAAACTGGGCGTGTTGGCGCTGCCTTAAATCCCAGCACTCAGGAGGCTGAGGTAGGAGGAGTATTGTGAGTTGGAGGCTGACTTGGGCTACAACGCGAGCGCAAGGCCGACCTGAGCTACATAGTGTGACCCTGTCTCAAAAAACTAGGCCCGGGAGTTTGGCTCAGTGGCTTAAGCACCTGTCTGACAGGTGCGAGGTTGTGAGTTTGATCTCTGGTGCCACAAAAAAAAAAAAAAAAAAAAGAAAAAGAAAAAAAATTCTCCTTTTTAAAGTATACAATTCTGTGGTTTGTATTATATTGAGAAAGATACACAATCATTACCAGAAAAATACTTTCTTAGTTCAAATATCCCCTGTTATAGAATAAATGCAAAGTTTTTATAAAGTATATAATCAAATTTTTAAAATGTTGGAGTTGCAAATAAAGCAGCACATAAATATTATTAAAAAAAAAAAAAAAAAACCAACAAAAAACAGTGCGGAGGCCTGGGAATGCAGCTCAGCGGTGGAGCCCTTGCCGAGCACACTTAAGGCCCTGGGCTCAATCCCCACGCTGGAAAAAAAGAAAAAGAAAAAATTTGCAGAATGAGGATAAGAGTTTGAACACATGTAAATTTTAGATTGTGTTACACTGACATGATCTTAAAATTTAAGCAGTAAATTGACTATATGTGTGTATTTATAAACATACATATATAATACACCAATAAAAATTGAAAGTTCTTCTTAACCTTTTCTTCCTTCCTATTTTAATAAGGAAATTCTTAGTGATTCATTGGTTCTACAAAACTTTTTTTCCCCCCTGGTGCTGGGGACTGAACCCACACTGTTTATCATGTTAGGAAAGAAGTTTATCACTGAGAAGCCTTCTTATCCCCTACTAGAAGTGCATTTGATTACATATTTATGATAGACCCATTTTTAAGACTGTTAATACAAACAGTCAGACTGCTTTTTAAACATGTAAAGACATATGATGCAGGGTGATCATTATATCAATACCTTTCTTGCGCTGAGTGATAGTATTTTTTCTTTTTTTTTTTTTTTTTGGTACTAGGAATAGAACTCAGGACCTTCAGGTTACTAGGCAGGCCCTTATGCCACTGAGCTATATCCCCAGCCCTAGTATTTTTGTTTGTTTTTTTTTTTTTTTTTTTTTTGGTGGCACTAGGGATCAAACTCACAACCTCACACCTGCCAGACAGGCGCTTAAGCCACTGAGCCAAACTCCCGGCCCTAGTTTTTTTGAGGCAGGGTCACACTGTGTAGCTCAGGCTGGCCTTGTGTTCGAGTTGTAGCCCAAGCCGACTTTGAACTCACAACGCTCCTCCTACCTCAGCCTCCCGAGTGCTGGGATTAAAGGCAGCCCTAGTATTTTTAATAGATGCAGAATTGCATCTTTTTATTTTTGAGGTGTGATTATAGTGGTTACATGAAGGGTTCTTACAGGCATTTCCTCCCCTCCTCTCTGGTTTTTTTGGTGTCTCGCTGTGTAGCCAGCCTTGAACTCATAGCGATCCTCCTAGCTCAGCCTCCTGAGTGCTGGGTTATAGGCATGCACCACCATGCCCAGCTCCTGTGTTTTAATTTCTTAGCAATAAATATATAGGAGTGAAATTGCTGTCTTGTTTAGTAAATTTATATTCGGTATTTAAGAAACTGCTAAGTGAGCCAGGCATGGTGGTGCATGCCTATAATCCCAGAACTAGAGGCAGGAGGATCATTGCAAGTTTGAGACCAGGCTGGGCTACAAAGTGAGCTCAAGACCAGCCTGAACTGCGTAGTGAGACCCTGTCTCAAAAAGACAGAAAAAAAAAAAAAAAAAAGAAAAAGAAAAAGAAACTGCCAAGTGATATCCTATGATTGTTACATCATATTGCAACCTTTGACAGTGGTATCTTTTGCAGCTGTTTTTTGTTGTTGGTGTAGTGGGTATGCTTTGACATCTGTGGTATTAGTTTTCAGTTTCTGATAACTAGTGATGTGTGGAGCTTCTTTTCATGTTTATTGACCATTCACAGTTCCTCTTTGGAAATTATCTATCCATTTAAAGAAGTTGAGTCTGTCATATTGATAGGTAGGAGTTCTTTATACATCTATGAGTGTGTTTGTGTAGTTTGTATATTTTCTGTCTGTGTATGCTGTTTTCATTTTCTTTCTTTTTTTGAGGGGAGGGAACCGGGAATCGCACTCAGGACCTTGCCCTTGCCAGGCAGGTGCTTATGCTGCTGAGCTATATACCTGGCTCCCACCTTTCCATTTTTTTAGTTGATCTTTTGATGACAAGACTTTTTAGTTTTTAGTTTTTTTTTTTTTTTGGTACCGGGGATTGAACTCACAACCTCGCATCTGCCAGGCAGGCGCTTACGCCACTGTGCTAAATCTCCAGCCCTATTTTTTGAGACAGGGTCTCACTATGCAGTTCAGGCTGTCCTTGAACTCACCTTGTAGCCCAGGCTGGTCTTGAACTCACAACGATCTTCCTGTGTCAGCCTCCCGAGTGCTGGGATTAAAGATGTGTGCCACCACGCCTGGCAAGACTTTTTAGTTTTAAAACTTAAATTATCCAGTTTTTCATTTATGCTTAGAACTTTTCTTAGAAGCCATTGACTGTTTTCCACCTTGCAGATGTATGTTTTATTTGAGGCACGTTATAGTTTTGGCCTTTATATTTAGGTCAGTAGTCTTGAGTTAGTACAGTATTTTACTGGAATAGGAATAGGAAAAAGAATAGGAAGAAACAGGAAAAAATTCAGTTTTTTCCCATGTAGACATTTATTCATTCAGTATTACCTGTTGAAAAGATTATTCTTTTTCTCTTGACTAATCTTTTACTATTATAAAAAAAAATCAATTGACTGCTTATGCAGATTTGTTTCTGAACTTTATTACACTGACCTCTTTCTTTAGCCTTAACCCAAAACCACATTGTGTTGCCTGTTGTATTATTATTAAATCTTAAAAAAATCAGGTAGTATAAGTTCTTCCAGTGTTGTTTTTCTTTTCAAGATTGTTTTATTCTCTATTTCCACATCCATTTTATTATCAGCTTACGAGGGTCTACTTAAAAACCTCTGGGATGTTGGTTGGAATGTAATATTGAGTTTGCAGATCATTTGCAGGAGACTTGACATCTTTGCCTTTTTTAGTCTTCTAACCTGGTGTCACCAAATGATGTCTAATGGGCCAAATCTGGCTCTGCCCCGTTTTTGTAAATAAAGTGTCATTAGAAGACAGCCATGCTTAGTAGCAGTGTCTCTGCAGCTTGCATGTGATAATGGCAGAGTAGTTGTGATGGAGACCTGTAGTACACAGTAAGATATTTACTTAGCCCTTTGCAGAAGATATTTCCCAGAATTCTTTAATATCTTCCAACAGTGTTTTCTAGTTTTTACTGAGGGTGTTGTGTTTGTATTTTATCATATTATATTTGATATTTTTTCTGTAATTGTAAGTAGAATTTTTTTTTTTTTTTGGTGTGTGTGTGTGGCACCAGGGATCAAACTCACAACCTCCCGCCTGCCAGACAGGCGCTTACGCCACTGAGCCAAACTTCCCACCCTAGGTTTTTGAGGCAGGGTCGCATTATGTAGCTCAGGCCGGCCTTGCGCTCGAGTTGTAGCCCAAGTGGGCCTCAAACTCACAACGCTCCTCCTACCTCAGCCTCCCAAGTGCTGGGATTAAAGGCGTGCGCCACCACGCCTGGCGTTTAAGTAGAATTTTATTTAACGCCAAGGCATTTGTTGCAGTTACAGAGAAATACACTTCACTTTTGTACTATTCCACCCAGGGACTATCTTGACTTCACTTATTAAATTTCATAAATCTTGCAGATTCCTTTGAGTTGTCTACAAACCAACATATCAACTGTGAGTAAAAACTGTTTTATTATTATTATTTTTTTTTTTTTTGTGGTTTTTTTATTTATTTTTTTGCCTTTCCACCTGGAACAGGACCACAGCACGTGGTGAAGGCAGATGTTGTCTCGCTCCTGACCCAGGGACGTGTTCTGTCCTCTGTTTATATGTGTAATGTTGGCTGTAGCTTTTCCTAGATGACCTTTCTCGGGTTGCAGAAGTCTCTTTGTTTTCCTCCTTTGCTTTATCATGAATGGTTGTTGAATTTTATCTAATGTTTTGGTCATGTGGTTTTATTCCTTTAATTTGTTAACGTGGTGGGTTGCACTGATTTTGGAATGTTGAAGCAACCTGGCATTCCCAGAAAAAATATCCTACTTTTTCCCAGTGTGCTATGCTTTTTTTTTTTTTTTTTTTTTTTTTTTTTTTTTTTTTTTTTTTTTTTTTTTTTTTTTTTTTTTTTTTTTTTTGTCTTTTGTCTTTTGTCTTTTTGACACAGGGTCTCTCTATGTAGTGCAGCCTGACCTTGAACTCACTTTGTAGCCCATGAAGGCCTCAAACTTGAAGCATGCAATCCTCCTGCCTCAAGCTTCTGAGTGCTGGGATTACAGGCATGCACCACCATGACCAGCTTATCCTTTTTATACACTGCTGGATTTTATGACATTTTGTTATGCTTTCTTGCATCTGTGTTCATGATGGATATTATCTGGCACTTTTCTTACAATATCACTGTCAGATTCTATTATCAGAGCTGTGCTGGCTTCTTAAAAATGAATGGGGAAACGTATTCTTTGTATTTTGTCAGATAATTTGTTGTATAAAGTTGATGTTAGTTTTTTTTTAAGGGTTTCTTTGACTTTGCTAGTCAACTACTGGCATTTTGGGCCAGTAGTTTTCTTTATAATAAGTTTAGAAATTACAGATTTAGTTTCTTTAATAGGCTTATGGTGATTTAGGTAGTTTATGAGTTCTGTCTGTTTTGGAGGGTTTTTCAAGGAACTCGTGGTTTTCATCTACACTGTCAAATTTATTGAAGTTATTTATACTGTTCCCTTATTCCCCTTTTAAGGCGGTGGACTCTGTGGTGGTATCCCTGTATCTCTTTTATTCCTTTTTGTTTTGAGCACTGAGGATCAAACCCAGGGTGAGCAGCCCCCCTAGCCTCCCTTTCCAATTAATTAATTTGTTTACTTTTGTGGTACTTGAGATCAAGCCCACAAACGCTCTGCCACTGAACTGTGTCCCAGTCCCTTTTATTTTTTTATTTCGAGACAAAGTCAGAGTTGCTCAGGTGGGACTTGAACTTGTAATTCCCCTTGTCAGTCTCCCGAAGCCCTAGGCTTCCAGGCTTGTACCACTGTGCCTGGTGCCTTTTATTCTTTTTTTTTTATTTTCATTTTTTCTTTTTTGTACCTTGGATTGAACTCTTGTCTTTTATTCTTGATGTTGGTAATTTGGCAGTGAAGGATAAAAGCTTAGATCTGAACTTCAGACCAACTTCCTGGAACTGGTTAAGACTTCTAAAAATCTTTCGGTTGAGCCCTTGATTGGTTCTTTTTTTTAAAGAAAATATTAGTTTTAATCAACAATGAAAACTATGCATTAGGTCACACTGGTTTGAAATAGGCACACATTGTGGAATGGCTAAGTAACGTATGCACTACCCTATACGTATTGTTTAGTAATGAGAGCTTTTAATGTTGACTCTTAGTAACTTTCAAGAATTCGATGGAACCATGAACCCTTTTGGGTACACGGCCACCCCAAAGGTGAAAGAGAAACCAATAGGAGGGGACTGGCAAGGGTGGAGGGAAGGGACTCCAAGCCCTGGAGACCCGAGGGCGTGTGTGGCCCAGGGACCTGGTGCAGCAGCGGAAGCTGGTCATGGTTGCATGAATTTAACTAGCACCTGTGCCCCAGATCACTGCTCTCTTTTGTTTTGTTTTTTCTTTTTTTTCTTTTTTTTCCCCAAACTCCTTCTCAAGTGAAAAGTGCATTCAGTGGCATTTCCTTGTATTTAAAGGAGACTTCAGTTAAGCAGCAGTCAAAAATAACAGGCTACTTTGATAGTCTAGTCTTTGCTGTCTTTCCACACAACCTTTTTATGCAGTGTTTTAGTTCTAAACAGTTTATTGAAACAGATTCTGGATGACTTAGGCAGTATTAGGTTACTAAATTATGAGATGTAGTTTTACATTTTGTTCTGTGCTTTGACTAAACTCTCACTTGGCGTTACCTGTAATCTCGCGTTTCTTTTTGCCTTCTAATTAATATACAACTTTGACTTCATCTCTGCTAATTGTCTAAACTACCCACATGCCTTATTTTGTCCCCTGCTTGGGTGGCAGTTGTCCTTTCTGTTTCTCCAGTCAAAGTAATTTTTGAAAACAAAGATTTTCTCTAGAATCATTTTATTTTTAGATAAGTGATATGGGTTCATTGTTGAAAAATTCAAGAAATAAAGAAAAGAATAGAAATAATTGCCAAAAATTCATGTGGTCATTATCTTGAAATAACCACTATCACATGAGATTCATTCAAGATTATTCCAATAGGCCTGTGGAGAGGAGTGGTTGGTAAATAACTTCCTGTTAAGGAATAGTACTGTACATGTGGTTTCCTGTAAAATTGTTCAATATAATATGAACTTAAAATAAGAAAAACAAGCTGAGGTGACATAAGCATTGCTGAACATAGAATAATTATTTTTCCCCCCAAGAAGTAGTTGCTAAAAACTCCCTAAAAAGTAGGAGAATATTAAGAAGTTGGAATCACTCTTTTTTTTAAAAAAAAATCGTATTTCTGTTTTAGATGCTTTCATTGACACCCTTCCATAAAATCAGAAGTAAGTTATGTCATACTTCAGGCTACCTATTTTTTTCCCTTCCCCCTCATTTCTTTACAGTGTTTTCTTTTTGTAGATGATCAGAACGTTTATTGTTTTCTTACTATATCTGTATTCCTTCCATTGCTTCCTCTCACTGCTACAGTTAATGGATTCACTGTCTCTTCCCATGGTCCTTCTGTCCTGAGTTCTTTGTTTTGTTTTGTTGCCTGGTTGGATGTGTTTTAACATCAAGTGTTTTTTTTCCAGGAGGGCTTAGAGGTATCAGCTTCCTTAAGTTTTTTGAAACTGAATTGCCTTCTCTCTTCTCACTCCACCTTACAGATGAAACCTGTGTAGTCTCCTTTGGTTTCAGCTTCTAAGGATGAAATCAAACTCCTTTAAGTCTCTTTCCTCTACTCTCTCATCTCTTTTGAGACCCCTTCATCCTGTTCTTCCCATTTGAATGGGTCTCCAGCCCTAAGCTGAACTTTCGACATACTTATTTAAACAACGTTCATTGACCCAGGGTCATTTTGGTGTCCATCCTGGTTTGCTGTCAAGGACAAAGCTAAGGAAGGTTTGTTGGTGGAAGAGCACTAAAGAGAGTGGGAATAAAGTGCACACCTTCTTCTGGACCTTGCTTTTTGTCATTCATCTGTCCCAAACTTTCATATCACACTTAAAGATCTCTTCTTTTTTCTTCCATGCTGCTAATTAATAGTGCACTGAACAGGTGTGTCATGTCTAATTCGGCACTGTCACAGGCATTTAGGTCACTTTCAGACATTGTATCATTAGTGACTGAGCTGTAGTGAACAGCTTTCTGGTGGTGCCATTTTTATCAGTTTTCATTTTTTGTTAGTCCGTGTTTGCTTTGCATGATGATTGCATTTCTTCTGGGGAGTTGGTGCCTGTGCAGAGCACAGCTCAACGCTTTCTTCCTCTCCCTTCCCTCCCTTCCCTCATCTCCCTTACCCCTTCCCCTCTTAATCCCCTTCCCATTTTGAAAAAGATCTGTCTCCCTATCTCCTATTATCTCTCTTTTATTTTGCTCTTTATTTGTATTTTGGGTTTCTCCTGTAAGAGAAACTATGTGATATTTAAGCTTATTTTAGTTTATTTCTTTTAACCTTATGGAAAGCTTTCCCTCTAAAATCAGGAACATAACAAGGATATCCACTGTCACTGCTTCAGTTGAACGTTGTCCTCATAACATTAGCCAGGGCAGTCAGGCAAGAGAAAGAAATAAGAGAGATGTGTATAGGAAACGAAGAAATCAAATTATCATCATTTGCAGGTAAAATGATCCAAAACTTTCCACCAAGTGACTCCTAGAATTAATAACCAAATTCAGCAATGTAACAGGATATGAAATCAATGAACAAAAATTAGTAGCGTTCCTATACACCAATAATGAACTCACTGAGAAAGAAATTAGAAAAACAATACCATTCATAATAGGATCAAGAAAAATTCTTAGGAGTTAACCTAACCAAAAAAGTGAAACATCTCTATAATGAAAACTACAGTACTCTGGAAGAGAGATCAAAGAGGACATCAGAAAGTACAAAGGTAATTCCCTAATCCCCTGTTCTTGGGTAAGCAAAAGCAAAATATTCAAAATGGCCATATATCCAAAACTGTCACACAGATTTAATCCCAAGCCAAATGTCCACAGCATTCTTCTCAGAGTTAGAGAAAATAACCCTAAAATTCATCCAGAACCAGAAGAGACCCAGAATAGCAAAAGCAGTCTTGGGTAACAAGAGCAAAACAAGAGGCATCATAATCTTGAATTTGAAGTTGTATTTCAAAGCTACAGTGATAAAACCTGCATGGTACTGGCACAAAAACAGGCAGATGGATCAATGGAACAGAACAGAGGATGCAGAAATAACCCCACATTCAGCTGTTCAGTCTTTTGACAGAGGGGCCAAAAACACACACTGGAGGAAAGGTAGCCTGTTTAGTAAATGGTGCTGGGAAAGTTGGCTATCTACATGCAGAAGTTTCAGTCTAGACCCATATCTCTTACCATGTACTAAACAAAAATCAAAGTAGTCAAGTAAGTGTTAAAATAGAAAGTGTTAATCTGCTGGAAAATCTATTTCAAGATAAAAACTTGAAGACATAGGTGTTGCAAAGACTTTCTGAACAACAGCACAAGAACCAGCACCAACAATCAGCACATGGGATTATAACACATGAAGAAGGGAATAACTTAGAGTGAGGAGATGGCATACAGAATGGGCATAGGAAAAAATGGGAATGGGAAATTTTTTTTTTTCCATGTGTTCTTTGGACAGAAAACTAGTATCTGGAATATGTAAAGAACTTAAAAAAATGGATCCCAATTTTGCAGGGTCAATTCCTAGAATGAAATTTTAGTGTTAGCGTGTAAACAGAGTTGTTGAAAACTATGAAATAATGTATATGTATATGTGTGTGAAATAATGTGCAGATACAGAAAGCATTTGTACTGTGTACGTGAAGGATAGGGAGTTCACACACACACTCGTGTAGCCGGTGTTTGTGGCAGGACACTCCCTGTCAGTGGCATTGCCCCTCCTAGTATATCTCCTTCTCCTTCCCTGGCATGGGCAAACCGTATATGTTTCTCCCTTGCTTTTTGTTGGAGTTAATATGTATTTCTGAAATGTTAAACAGCATGTTAAGTTTTGCACTTCTTTGTGGTTTTTTTTTTTTTTTCCTTTAGTACTGGGAATTGAACCCAGGACTTTTGCACTGAGCTACATCCCCAACCTTTTTTTTATTTTTAATTTTTTAATTTTTATTTTTCACTTTCTTTTGTCCTTTTTTTTGAGACAAAGTCTAATCATGTAGCCCAGGATGACCTCAAACTTGCAGCAATCCTCCTTCCTCAGTCTCCCAAATGCTGAGCATGCTCCTTTATGCCTGACCCTTTTTTAATTTTTATTTTGAGACAGAGTCTCACTAAGCCACAGATTTGCCCAGGTTGGGCTCAAATTTGTAGTTCTCCTGCTTCAGCCTCCCAGAGTGCTGGGATTACAAGCATGCATCACAGTTTTGCTTATTTTCCACCTGTTTAATCAATTATATCATATTTTTCATGTTTCTGTGCAACTTGTGCTTTCTGCATAACATTGAGGTTTCTGACATGCTTGTATATTGATACCTAAAGCTCTAGTTTATTATTTGACCCTGCTGAATAGTATTACATTGTGTGAATCTAACATAGTGGATCTTCCTGGATCGTGGATGTGAGGGTTGTTTCTGATTTTTGGCTGTTAACATTCAGTGCTTTCTGGAGCATTCATTCCCAGTCTCACTTGATTTCTTTTAGCACATATATAGAAGAGTTTCTTGGGAATGTATTCCGAAGACTAGAACTGCTAGGCTATGTAGTATGCCAGTTTTGGTTAGGCAGCTTCTTAAAATTGAAATGTAATGTTCATACAGAAAAGTGCACAAGAAGGGCCGGGAGTTTGGCTCAGCAGCTTAAGTGCCTGTCTGGCAGGTGTGAGGCTGTGAGTTCGATCCCCAGTGCCGCAAAACAAACAAACAAACAACAACAACAAAAAAAACAGAAAAGTGCACAAGTCAGAATCATAGCTAAGTGAGTTTTCATAAAGCATCTGTTTATCTTGCTTCCAGTATAGAATCCAACACTCACCAGCCCCTCAAGTTGTTTTGTGCCCTATCAGTCACAGCCTCCAGCACAGCTTTGCTCCTTCTGAATGATTCCCTACTTGCTGTTCTAATTTAACATCTAGCTGCAGATTTTGTTTTGGCATGTTTCTGCACTTCACATAAATGGCCTCACTGTAAGATGAGTCTAGCTGCTTTTGCAGTATGAGAAGTACTAGAAGCAAATGTTTGTAAGCCACATTGCTTTGGCTTGTAGCTCGTTCACATTGCTGGGTAGCTTGCTATTGTTTGGATATAATAGTTTATTTTTCTAGTCTACCATTGGATATTTCAGTTGTCTTTAGCTTTTTCCTATTATAAATGGTAAACCTTTAAACATTTTTAAATACATCTAGTGGTGCCTATGTTATAAGTTCCTTGAGGAAAATGTATCAAGGTTAGAATTGCTGAGCGTGTCCTTTATATATCTTTAGTTATTCAAGATAGTGCCTGCCGGGCATGGTGACGCACGCCTGTAATCCCAGCACTTGGGAGGCTGAGGCAGGAGGATTGCCATGAGTTGGAGGCCAGCCTGGAGTATGTAGTAAGTTCAGGCCCAGCCTGATCTACATAGCAAGACACTATCTCAAAAAAACAAATGAACAAACAAAACAAAACATAAAAACCAACCAAAAACAAAAAGACTGTGCCAAATACTAAGCATTTAAAACGTTAGTTTTTTGTCAGTTCCTCTCTACAGTGGTTATATTCTTTCATACATATATATTTTTTTTAAAATTAGGACCATCCTCATGAAATTGCCTGTCTTAAAAAAACAACCTACTGTCTTCTCAAACCGTCATTCATATAGCCATTTATCAGAGTTTTTTCTTTGCCCAAGTAGTAGGTAAAAAGTGGTATCATATTGAAGGTGAGTTGATACCCAAGGCTCTATTTTATAAGCAAACTTCATTAATGCTTGGTTTTCTTTGCAGCCTGAGAACTCAGATCATTGTTCCATGCCTGAGGATCTGGTGAGTATTTCTGCGTGCTCTGGATTGGAGTTAATTGTGCCTTTGATGATAAGTACTCTAAGCAAATGAGAGTAACACTCTGTGAATTTCTCTTCATTTGGCTGCTGATTAAAGACTTTCCAATTGAACATGGTAATGTTATTATCAGATGCTGGCAGCAGTAGTATTGTGGAGACCATTTTGCATCTAGAAGAATCTGGACTTTAGGGCAGAGGCTGTATTCTTGAGAAAGAAGAACTTAAAAAATATTAGAAGTTCATCTGCCACTTAATTTTGCATTCAGTTAGAGGAGCATCAGATTGAGGCTAATAGTGATGACTTTCACCCTTCCTCTTTTCTCTTCCTGTGGGTTCTAGAGTTGTGGCAATTTCTAAATTGTCAGTGTGTGCATGGGCTTCCTCAACACCTTAACACAAGTTGAGGCAACAGCAATGTATTTGCTCACAGTTCTGGAGACTAGGGTCTGAAATCCAGGTGCCACTGGCCATGGAGAGCCTTCCTTGTCTCTTCTAGCTCCTGCTGGTTGCCAGCAGTGGTTGGCATTTGCTGGAGGGCAGGTGGACAGCTCCAAGCTCTGCCGGCAGCATAGTCTTAGCCCATCTTCTGTGTCTGCCCTTGTCTGTATCTTGTCTCACTAAGAGCCCCAGTCATAGTGAATTTATGGCCCCCTCTAATCTAGTGTGACCTAATAATCATAACTGCCAACATCTGCAAAGACCCTATTTCCACATAAGGCCACATTCTTTGCTTTTGTTTTTGTTTTTTTGGTTTTTTTTGGTTTTTGTTTTTTGAGACTCTCAGTATACAGATTAGGTTGGTCTTGAACTCACTATGTACCCTAGACTGGCCTTGAACTCGTGATCCTCCTGCCTCAGCCTCCCAAGTGCTGGGATTACAGGTGTGCACCACCATGCCTGGCCTAGGTCACATTCTGAGGTTCATGAACATGAACTTTTGGGGAACAGTAAGCTAATACAATGGGTATTTGATTAAATATGCTAATAGATCTATTATATCAATTACAGTTTCTTCAGTGGTATATGTGAGGGTGGGATTTTTGTTTGCATATTGACACGTATAAGCAAGATTGGTGACTGACTAGCAAGAGCAAGGGCTAGTTTAGTAGTCGTTGCTAGTCTCTCTTGTCCTATGCAGGAGTTGGGTTGAAACAGCCTCACATAGGTTCTGGAGAAAGAAAACAGGCTCCCAGCATGGTGGCAGGGCCTCTCTCAGTTTCCCTGCTGAGTCGCATGACCTAGCAAATGGAAACGAGTAGGAACAGACTGGATTCATGGTTTTCCAGGGACCTGCCCTCTGTACTGTTCAGTCCAGGTGTCAGGAACTGAAGACTCAGCTGCTGTTCCCTTGGGTCTGAACTAGGAAGGCAGTGGTGGGTAGAGTCAGGTGTGGTGTATTGGGGAAGCAGCTGAGTCGCCCATTCTTTGGGTGCAACGTGGGCTGGTGAAGGGTAGGCAAACCTAAATTAAGCACTGAGGGCGGAGATTTTGAAGACGCGAATGCTGCCGGGGGCCAAGTGTGTAAGATGGATGTGCGAAGCACTGCATGTATGTTATAAGGGTGCCCACTGGAGCTCACAGTAAACTGAAATATGTTCCTGATTTAGAATTTGAGAAGTAGCCGGCCATGGTGGCACATGCCTTTAATCCTAGCATTCAAGTGGCTGAGGTAGGAGGAGCGTTGTGAGTTCGAGGCAGACTTGGGCTACAACGCAAGCACAAGCCTGGCCTGAGCTACATAGTGTGACCCTGCCTCAAAAAATCTAGGGCCAGGAGTTTGGCTCAGTGGCTTAAGGGCCTGTCTGGCAGGCGTGAGGTTGTGAGTTTGATCCCTGGTGCTACCAAAAAAAAAAAAAAAATTACTTAGAAAAAAAAATAGAATTTGAGAGGTAAACAGAAGGCATCTCCAAACTAGATTCACCCCCAGATTACAAGTTCAGCAACTTGCTTGAGGGCAGGTGGCATTTGCTTGGAGCCTGGAGAACTAAAAATGGAGAGTCCCTGGGCTCAAGGCTCTTCTGTATTAGAGTCTGAGTATTCTTGGAGCATACATTTAAGATTTCATTTAGTTAGCCAAGACTGACCAACATAGGGATCTGTGGCAGCGTTGCTTTAGAAGGCACGTGTGTTTTATTTTCATTTCTATAGTCACTTTGATCCATGTTTATGTCACCTCTGGAATGTGATCACACATTTGAAGACCAAATACAGCTTCTTTTGTTTATTTCTGCAGTTGGCTGGTGGTAGTGTACTTTTCCTTCCAGCTCTTTTTAGTAGCTTTTGGCAAAAAGCAGTAATGCTTAAAAAAAAATAGCAGGCATGCTTGACTGCTGCTAAGGATAATTGTTTTTAGATCCAGTTTTTCAATTTCAGTTATCTTGAGATCCCAAATGAAAAAGGGAACTGGACGATAGAGGATTATGACACAGAGATACACTTTCCACTGCAAACAGGTTTACAATGTAATAAATGGAGGCATCTTGAAAGACTTACCTGGTAGGAGAATTTGGAAGGGGAGGATGAATATTCGGAAGAATTTTGCCTAGGAAACATTGTCTCTGTAGGTGTCATAAGCCATTTTTGTTTTTAAATCTGTGTGCAGAACTCTGATACAGAATTAAGTAAGTTGGAGGAAGAGACAGCATATTAGGGTTAAGGATGAATAATATGTAGATAACCATCTGTCCTTGGCATCATCTGCATGTATGTTTCCTCTTTGCCCTTCTCTTCCTCTTGCCGGTGAATTTCAGAGAGTGTCGGAAGTTTCCAACCATTGGTGGTACTCCATGCTCATCCTGCCTCCTTTGCTGAAAGACAGTGTGGCAGCGCCTCTGCTCTCTGCGTACTACCCTGACTGTGTGGGCATGAGTCCCTCCTGTACCAGCACAAACCGCGCTGCCACCGCCGCCACCACTGCCACCACCACAGCCACCACCGGTGATGCCAGCCCAGGGAGGCCGGAGCCCTCCAAGGGGGCCCCTTCTGTGCTTGGTGAGAGCTGTCCTAGTCTTCTCTCCTTTCCACCTCCTTTGTGTTTCCCCACAAATGTAGGGAAAAGCAAAGGCAAAGATTTTTTAAAAAATGTCTGAGATGTTATATAAAGTACCTCATTATTTAATGCCTCATTATTTCATCCACATCACATCAGTGGATTCAACCAATTCATTGTATAGAAAATGTCTGGGAGAAAAACTATGCTCATACTGAACATAAACAGGTTTTCAGTTGTTGTCACCATTCCTAACAATACAGCACAACAACAATTTACATGGCATTTATGTTGTTAGATATTAGAAGTAATTTAGAGATGATTTCAAGGCTGTGTCTAGGTTATATGTAAATACCATGTCACTTTATATAAAGGACGTGAACAGCCAAGAATTTTGTTCCCTGGGAGGTCCTGGAACCAATTGCCCAAGGATACTGAGGCATGAGGACTGCGCTGTACATCAGTCAGGTCACTGACAGTGTGTAGTTAAGTTTTCATAAAGTCGCTTGGATAACCCATGCCATTAATCTGTTAATTACCCACAGGGTTTAATGAGTGTTGAATTGGTAGCTGGATATAAGCTTTCACTTGTAAGTTAATGAGTATAGGAACTCTGACTTACCAGAAGAAGCTTAGCAGTTTTGAACTGTGTGAACAGTACTTTTTTGTCTGTGCCTCTAATGATGCCACTGATGATCAGCTCACAGAAGAATTCAGGGCTTCAGGTTTGGACAGGCATATTGCTGACTATGGACTGTAAAGCAGGAAAGCCTTAAGATCCTGTGTCTTCTACCATCTGTGCATGAATAAACTGTATTTTTGATGGTGCAAATAGATTTTTACATTGTAGCCCTGTCCCATGGGTTCTGTCTAGTAACACTGGACCCTCTTAAAATGTACATGTGAAGATCAAAGTTAAGGTGGTAATTACCAGGGTTAAGGAAGGTGTGATGTAAAAGCACTGAAATCCTGTTAGTGCCAGTATGCATTTATGAAGGACAGTTTGGCAATTTTGCATCAAAAACCTTAAAATAGATTCCTTTTGACTCAGTAGATACCCCAGTTGGCACTGTAGGAAGGTATCCTAAATAAATTATTGAATGAGTCAATGATTTATGTGCAAAGAAATTTGCTTTGGCATTGTTTATTATAGCCTATCCTTGGGAAACAGTGATTATTCCATTTTATAATTGAAAAATGCCAAAAAAAAAAGTTACTTTGGAAATATGTTTCCATGAGGAGCAGTTGTTTAGTGGGTTTAGTTTTAGTCTTGCAGGACGAAAAATTTCTAGAGATCTGTTGTACAGCAATGCGAATATATTTACACTTAAGTGGCTAAGGTGGCAAATTTTACAAAGTACATTTTCAACACAACTAAAAATTGTTTCTAAAATTTCCCTACTGTGGAAATTAAGGGTATGAATAACTTGAGAGAGATTGAGAAACATGTTTTGTTCCTGTGTGCGTTGCCCACTTGGATGGAAGAAGCGAGTTTTGTGCAGGATAGATGTGGAGCTTGTCCAGGCTGCCCTTCTTGGCTTGCTTTTGCTCTTTAGTTCTCCTAGAGTGGGAGCTTGCAGTTTGCAGGAGATGCCTGCTTGTGTCTGCTCTCAGTTCCAGGCATGAACCGGTACTTCCAGCCTTTCTACCAGCCCAATGAATGTGGCAAAGCCCTGTGTGTACGGCCCGATGTGATGGAACTGGATGAGCTCTATGAGTTTCCTGAGTATTCCCGAGACCCCACCATGTACCTGGCTCTGAGAAACCTCATCCTCGCTCTGTGGTACACAAACTGCAAAGTAAGTAAGGCCTTGCTCAGTGGCTGAATGTGGGCGGAGCACTTTCACTGAAGGAGAGGCACTGCTTGGGGTTGGAACCTTCACAGCAGCATTCGCAGCCTTGGCACTGTTACCATTTGGGGTGGATAATTTCTTGAGGGGCAGGAGATGTTGTCCTATACACTGTAGAACATTTAGCAGTAATCCTCACCTCTATCTCTAGATGCCAGTAACACTTCCCAGTTGGGACAACCAAATACATGTTGAGGCTCCCTGGCCTAAAATATCTGAAATTCTCCAAAATTTGAATCTTTTTGAGCACTGTATCAACACTCAGACTTTGGAGCATTTCAGATTTTAGATTCTTGGATTAGGGATGCCATTCAATATGTTTCTAGACATTTCCAAATGGGGGTTGGTGACAAGAAGTAGAGGACAAGCCTGGGATTGGGACCCCTATGGTGCCTGTTCTAAGTGTCATGATCTGGGCTGAAGCTGAGGCTTTGTCTGAAATGGACCAGTGTCTTTCCAATGCTAGGGTGACCAAAAAAGGTGTAGGGTCCTAAACCAGTATGCCAACCTGTTTCTAGTGGTGAGAGCCACCTTTGCCTTCTGCCAGAATCTGGATTTCTGTATCAGCCTGGATTTTGAGTGGCCTTTGAAGGTGGCATGATCTGCCACCACGTCTCTCGTAGCAGTTGTTTTCTGTGAGGGGAAACTTAGGTTGCAGTGTAAATCGCTGCATCATTCATTTGTCCCTATCTTCTTTTTTTATTCTTGACCAGGCAAGAATAAGATCATTTTTCCTGTCTTAATGATAAATGTTGGATGTGAGTTGCTCTGGAGTTTTATTATTATTATTATTTTAAATTTTATTTTAAAGAGAATAAAACAAAACAGAATGAAGCCGATCAGAACAAAACAGTGAAAGTGATACAGGATGTCAAAACAGGATAATGGGAAATCCACAATGGCTACCATAATGCCTCTTGTTATCTTCAAAATTGCTGCCCATACCATTGGACATAATGAAATCAAACAAAAAAACAGAATAAAACCAGTCAAACCAAAACATTGAATAAAACAAAACAATCACATGGAGCAAAACAAAACAGAACAATATTGGATTTCAAAGACAAGACAAGACAAGCAAATCCCCCATAGTTGCTATATAGCATATTGTTATCCTTTAAATAGACACTCAGACTACTGGCTTTAGGCCTGCAAAGTCGATCAAACAATACAAGCATTAAGTTGTTTTTGTACCTCAGTTGCTATCAACTCAGTCTGTGTTCCTCTGAATTAGCCAGTAGCTCCTTCACTTAGTGTCATGTTTTTAAGGCTCATCCATACTCTGGATGTATTAGAACATGATTTCATTTTACGATGGGATAATATTCTGTTGTGTAGATATATCAAATATTGGTCATCCGCCCATACATACTGCATTGTTTCCACTTTTTTTTTTTTCATGACCTTGCATTTGCCAGGCAGGCACTGTGCCATTGAGCTCTATCCTTGGCCCTGTTTCCACTTTTTGGCTATTTGAATATTTCTGCTATCGGCATTCTGTTTGAGCCTGTGTTTTTAATTCTTTGGGCTATATACCTAGGAATGGAATTGCTGGATCATAATAATTTTATTCTTAACTTTCTGAGGAACCAGGATTTTTAAAAAAGAGCTTACTGTTAACTTGACAAAATTATGTCTGTGTATGTAACACGACGTTTTGAAATCTGTATGTATTATAGGATGGCTAAGTTGAGCTGTTTAATATATACAAACGCTTACGTATTTTTTATTGCAAGAATATTAAAAATATCTACTCTCAGTGATTTTCAGGTGTGTAATACATGTTGTTCACTATACAATAGATCACTGTGTTATACAATAGATCTCTTAAGCTTGTTCCTCCCTGAGAGTGTTACTTTTTTTTTTTTTTTTTTGTGGCACTGGGGATTGAACTCACAACTTCGCGCTTGCCAGACAGGCGCTTAAGTCACTGAGCCAAACTCCCGGCCCTGGTTTTTTGAGGCAGGGTCGCACTGTGTAGCTCAGGCCGGCCTTGCACTCGCGTTGTAGCCCAAGTGGGCCTCGAACTCACAATGCTGCTCCTACCTCAGCCTCCCGAGTGCTGGGATTAAAGGCGTGCGCCACCACACCCGGCAAGAAAGTGTTACTTTTTGACCTATGCTTTCTCACATCCCACCGCTGTCCATCCCTGTGAGCTCCCATTAGGCTCCCAACTTCTGTGAATTCATTTTTTAGATTCTACATGTCAGTGAGATCCTAGAGGATTTGCCTTTCTGTTCCTGGTTTATTTCATTTACATAAGGTCCTCTAGGTTCATCCCTGTTACGGCAGAGGACAAGAGTTCCTTCCTTACTAAGGCCGAATAACATTCCATTGTGTAAATACACTTTTTTTCACTACCCATTCATCAGTTGGTGGGCCGATTTCATATCTTGGCTACTATAGTGCCACAAGGAACACGGGGGTATAGATATCTCAGTAACATACTAATTTGTTTCCTTTGGGTATATACCCTGTAGTGGGATTGCTAGATAATGAAGTACAAAATTAAATGGTAGTTTATTTATTTTTGGTAGTTTAATTTTTGGTGGAGCTTCAGAACTGTTTTCATAACAAGGGTACTAATTCTCCTCCCACCATCAGAGTGCAAGAGGGCCCTTTTTCCACATCTTACTAGCACTTGGCAACCCCTGTCCCCCATGCTGGGGATCAAGCCAGGCCCTTGTGCAAGTTAGGCAAGTGCTTTGCTGCTGGTCTGCATCCTCGGTCTTCTTTTGCTTTTTTGGTAATAGCCATTTAGTGAGGTGATGTATCATTGTTGTTCGACTTTTCATTTCCGTAGTCACCAGTGATGTTGAACATTTTTGTGTATACATGTTGGCCACATCTATGGCTTTTGAGAAATGTCTGTTTAGGTTCTTTGCCCACTGCCTTTTTCTTCTGGTTCTGGGGATCCAGTTGAGGGCTTCATGCATGCCAAGCAAGTGCTCTGTCACCATTCCTCATCTCTAGCTCCTACTTTGCCCACTTTTAAGTTGGGATATTTATTTTCTTGATATTGATTTGAGTTCCTTGAGTGCTCTTCTTTTTTTTTTTTTTTTTTTTTTTAACAGTTTTGCTTTCATTTCTAAACACAGGAAGCTCTTACTCCTCAGAAATGCATTCCTCACATCATCGTCCGGGGTCTTGTGCGCATTCGGTGTGTTCAGGAAGTGGAGAGGATACTTTATTTTATGACGAGGAAAGGTCTCATCAACACAGGAGTCCTTACCGTGGGAGCCGACCAGTATCTTCTTCCTAAAGACTATCACAATGTAGGTGACTGGCTTCAGTAATATCACTGCTATTGGTCATGATAAAATACCAGGGTGTTTGCTGTTAGTAATACTAGTAAAAACCATGTCATCATAAGACCTATGCAACCAGGACTTTTGTAGAATATATTTCTCCAAAGAGGAGAGAGTATCAAGCATAGTTTCTCTAATACCGCAGGGAAAAAAAAGTAGGGTAGGGGAGAAGGGATAAAGCAGTACTACCATACATACTTCATGTTCTTTAGGAATACAACTTTCTAAGGATTTCAAAGGAATGTAGATGAGCTAATGTCACTTGGTAGTTAGAACCTTCCAGAATGACTGTAGTAGTACATTGCCATCCTTGCTCTGATTGGAGTTTTGTTTCTTTTCTTTTTTTCAGAAATCAGTCATCATTGTTGGGGCTGGTCCAGCAGGGCTAGCAGCTGCTAGGCAACTGCATAACTTTGGAATTAAGGTAAGATGTTGAGAATGTGTAGGTGGAAACAGATGGTTAGTTGCCCCTTTGGTCCAAGTTCTAAGACTTAGAAGCTAGATCCTAATTTTAATGAAGAATATTAAGTGCATGATGTCTTTTCAACAGATCCTAGAAAAGTTACACCTTTTGAAATTGATTTAGCAAACGAAAGCTAGAAATCCTCACAGTTTCAAAGAATTTTAGACTCTTATGAGCAAGTCGGAAGAATTCTAACTTTATATTAAAGCAGGAGTTCTTGACAGATTATCATTAACACAGTAAAGGAGATAGTTTGAGATGAAGACAGCATGGAAATTCACTTTCTTAACTAAAAGTTTCTGAAATACCCATTTAGTTTTTCTGGTGCAAACCAAAAATATACTTTAAACCTTAGTCTGAAAGAGAAACATCTTTGCTTTTGGAAGCAAGTAATCAGTTCATTGGATGAGATAGAATTATATGGCTTTTGTAGTATTATGGGTATTTAAGGGCAGCTTGCAGTTGCCAGTTTTTTTGTTCCAGTTATTCACAACTGGCCAGAGTAGAGCCCATGATACACCAAAAATTGTGTGATTCAATATCTAATTTCCATTAATCTGTTTAGTCATCTCCTAGATTTTTTGATGTGCTATTTCTGAGATATTTCTCCTTGTTCAAACTTAATTTGAAAGCACTTGGGTAGAATTGCATTCACATTTTCACTGTTTTCTCTGACTAAAAGAAATGATGCTTCAGTTTTCATGATGAGGGTTTTTGAGACAAGTGTCTGAGAAGAGTTTCCCATAGTTGTGGCAAAGAGAGATTTCTTTCCTGGTTGGACTGAAGACCACATTTGAGAATTGCATTGTATTGCTGACAAAACAGGAGTCTGAGTTGGATTTTTAGGAAGTGTGCTTGCTTTTTGAAATATTTTCTCTGTGGTATTAAACTGCAAAATATCTTAGGTGATTATTTATTTCAATATTAGATGTAAGGGCCAACCTCTTTTGGTTTTGTGTTATTTGGAAAACCTACAGAATATATTACAGGGAAGGTTATTAACGCTCAGCGTCCACAGAGGCTATCTTTAACATTCAGACTTCCTCTTAGAGGGAAAGAAGTGAGAAATGGATGGTTTGGTGTTCAGTCAAAGTCAGAGTAAGGGGCTGGGGAGAGAGGAACCATGACTTGGAGTGTTCCTGGTTAGAGGAAGTGTTTAGGCCCAACAAAGAGTGTCCAGAGGACCCCTGTTACTCTTCTCAAGTGATGAGGGAGACAGTTGGGGGGCCAGCCATCCCCCTAATGGTTGAGAATAGGAATAGATTGCTGTGCATAACCAAGAGATGGCTAAGTTGGAGAGCCTCTTCGTGAGCAATTCAAAGTAGTGCTTTTAGGGATCCAGAAATAAAAGAGCTGGTCTTGCAATAAATAAGACACACGTTTTCAGCAAAGGCAACCCAGGGAACTGAGGCACTCTGAATTCCAGGGCTACAGGTGAGATATGCCTTGTGCCCTTTAAGAGCAGCTTCTTGTCCCCATGCATTAGAAATGTGAAGATCAGCAGCCTGACAGCGGGGCTCACTGGTTTAGGCTGACTCCTGATGTCATCCTCATGCACAGGGGGATAGCTTATAAAACAATAATAGTCATGTCTTGGGTGTGTAAGTTCTGTTTGCAATACTAAAGGAATTTTTCCTGTATACAAAGATACTTCATAGAAAAATGAGCTCTTTAACCTACTTGTTCATTTCACTTATGGAATATTATTTAGTACAAGCTTTCGAAGTTCATTTCATGTACTAGCTGGTGAAATCTGGTCACTACCTGGTTTGAGAGGAAATGGTGGGAGGGATACCTCCAGCAGAGCACTCGGATTCTCACTCGAATTGTTCTGAGTATCTGCTTTGGCTTCTAGTCAAACTTCAACTAAAGTTGCAGCTTGAGAAATATAATAGATTATGAAAGTAATTAAACACCATCATTCTGCATTTTGGGAACTCTACCTGGTGTGACTATCCTGTCCCATTTGAATGCCCTGCTTGTCTTTTTAGGTCACTATCCTGGAAGCCAAAGACAGAATCGGAGGCCGAGTGTGGGATGATAAGTCTTTTAAAGGTGTCACAGTGGGAAGAGGACCCCAGATTGTCAATGGCTGTATTAATAACCCAGTAGCACTAATGTGTGAGCAAGTGAGTTTTTTTGTTTTTAAGATTTGTATTGTGGACAAAGAAAAGAAAAATTATCTTGGTTTGCTTGTACATAGTACAGTATTAATATGCATCTGGGGATGTAGTTCATTGGTAAGAGCACTTGTCTAACAGGTATGAGTATCCAGATTTTGTCCTTAGCAGCAAGAACAAAAAGGTCCACAGTATTATTGTGCTTACAGCCTAGACAACATACAGCAGCCCCTCATCCTCTCTGTAGAGTAAATAGAAACAATCAGAATTCTGCTTTTCTGTGAAGATGTGTAAAGGAGTTTCTTTTTCTAAGAGCTTTAATTTTGTGTGTTATTTGAAGGCTATTTGATTAGTTCATGATTTTAGCTTGCCAGATTTAGTAGATAAGATGATTGGGTTCTTCATTTTTTAGTGCAAATATGTCCTAAATATTTCATTGAAAGTAGGACCTGGTGGCATACACCTGCAATGCACTGGGAGAGGCTGAGACGGAAGGATTGCAAGTTCAAGCCCAAGGCTGAGCAACTTAGGAACTTAGCAAGACCCCCTCACCAAAAAAAAAAAAAAAAAAAAATATATATATATATATATATATATATTGGGGTTGGCATTGGGGTATAGCTCAATATGAAGATCCTGGGTTCAGTCCCTATATTGAAAAAAATTATAGGGGATATTTTGGATGCAATATTTGGGGACACACCTAGTACTTTAAAAAATGTTATCTGAAAGTGAGTTAACTGGGCCTTCTGTCTGTTACCTGGCAACCTCGTTGGGCCCAGGTTTTTTCCCTAGACATTTATTGATAGTAAATCAACTTCAGCTTTGCTGAGCGTTTGTGAGTCTGTGTGTTCATTTCCATGAAGGTCCACAGAGGAGGCAGACTGTCTCATGAAGACAGTAGCTGACAGCTTAGGGCGCATGGCATGGAAGCTGCCGCTGTCACCCTCACGTTCTGATGAATTCAGGCATCCTGGATTTCATGTCGTTTTTTGACCGCTTCGCTTTGCGGCCACTACCCGTGAAGCACATTTAGCTTTACTCTTGAGATTTTTTTCCATGACACCTCTGTCTAATTGTAGCTTAGAACCTGTGAATATTTTTTCTCTGGGAAAGTGTTCACCTTCTTATTCTTATTATTTTGAAGCTTGGCATCAGCATGCATAAATTTGGAGAAAGATGTGACTTAATTCAGGAAGGTGGAAGAATAACTGACCCCACCATTGACAAGCGCATGGATTTTCATTTTAATGCTCTCTTGGATGTTGTCTCTGAGTGGAGGAAGGATAAGACTCAGCTCCAAGATGTCCCTTTAGGAGGTATGGGCAGAATGGTGTTCTGGGTGTGCGTCTTAGTGTCGCCCTAACTAAGCTTGATGAGTAGCAGCACGGTTCCTGCGTGAGCCTGGCTGTCGCAGTAGGGAGGATCTTTCGCGAGTCCCTTTTGGATGCTGGGCTTACCTGGGGGTCCCTGATGCTGCCCCACGTGGCTGCACATGTGACCTTTACTTTACCCAGTAGCTGGAGTTTTACACAGTCATCTAAATGTTTAATTTTAAATCACTCAGGGGCACTTACTTTTAAAGAAGCATGGTAAGCCCTATGTGAATGAAGTATCACCCTGTGATACATTTTCTAGATAAAGGTTTCTATGTACCAGGATTTTTATTTTCTTAAGGCAGTAGATTATGACCTTTTCCAGTATATTTTGCTTAAGAAAGGGTATCGTAATTTGAGAATTTAAATACAGAATCTTCTGGTTTTGGTGGTTCAGTGGACAGCATTAACCACAACTCAGTGAGCAGTTGAGTGCCCCCAGTGACTCATTTCCCTGAGGGTACCAGCTGAGGTTGAATATGCTGCTGCTTAAGTTAATATTTATGTAAGCTACAATTTAGTGATCTGAATATGTTCATTTGTAGTTCTTGGAGGCATGGTATTTATTGGAGTGGGAACATTTAACCTCAATTTTTAAGATGTTTATTTGCTTTGATTCTGTGTTCTTTTGCAAAGGGGGAATCTCAGTTTTTTTAGACTGATATATTTTTCATTTTATTTGGGGTAAACATCTCAGTAGTAGGGATGGTTTGTCTCTCCTTTTTCAACTTCCCTCTGAGAGAGCAACCTGCTACTCATATCACTCTGGGAAAGTGTCAAAAGACAGATCTTAGCAGAACATTTTCAGAAATAAACGCTGGGCAACACACAACCCTGAATTAAATGCTGTAGTGCCCAGACCAAGTAGTCAGTTGCTGTTTTCTGGAGTTGACAACAATTATTAGGCTGACGTGGAGAATGCTCTCAGAATTTGTCTTGCACCTACCTATCTGGTAACTGCTAGCTGGGCTTTTCTTTACATTTCTGAGTTACAAAATTCAAAAGATTGATGATATACTTTGCCTTGCCCTTACTTTGAAGTTACTAAGAGAGGGCCAGCAATACTGTATAAGTAATTTTTCCTCTTAGAATTTTATGGAAAAGCTTTCATCATAGTACACACATGTTATAGCTGTATTCTACCTATCAGTATCTTGGCCACTGAGATCTCACTTTAGTAGCATGTAGCTGAAATAAACAAAATACAGGGGCCAGGGGTATCGTTCAACAGCATAAGTGCCTGCCTGGCAAGTGCAAGGTCCTAAGTTAATTCCCGGTACCAAAATAAGTAAATAAATAAACAAAATATAAGTACTAAGAGTCCAGAGTTTATTTCACAAAGCATGTGAACTAAACACTTAAAGTATTACTTACATAAAAAATTACATTAAGACCTTTCCTGGTCTGTTTATACTAATTTTATATTCTGTTCTAACAGTCTTGGTTCTTTCCCCTCCACCAAAGTGACAGGCAGAGGACATATCAATAGGCTGGAATAGGGCTGCTGCAAAGGCACTAATAGTAGCCTGAAACCCAGAGATCTAGGGATGAAAACCTGGCATGAATCTGGAGGTCTCTTGGCCATCTACATGTTGCAATTGAGTATAAGAATGGGGGATTTTAGCCGGGCGTGGTGGCGCACGCCTTTAATCCCAGCACTCGGGAGGCTGAGGTAGGAGGAGTGCCGTGAGTTCGAGGCCGGCTTGGGCTACAACGTGAGCGCAAGACCGGCCTGAGCTGCATAGTACAACCCTGCTTCAAAAAACCAGGGCCGGGGGTTTGGGTCAGCAGCTTACGTGCCTGTCTGGCAGGCGTGAGGCTGTGAGTTCAATCCCCGGTGCCGCAAAAAAAAAAAAAAAAAAAAGAATGGGAGATTTTAACAAGAAGCTTTAGTTGTAGAAAAGCACAACAAAATAAAACAAAAGCAAAAGTTAACTGGTACTCAGCTCTGTTTCTAGACTGCACGATGCTCTGCAGGGACTTGGGAGTCTGCGACAGATGTGTTGGGTGCTTGTCATCGCTGGAAAAGTTAGAAGTCATCTGTACTCAGATGCTTGATATTTAGACATGAAGTCCGAACCTTCCCCTACCTATTAGGCCCCCAGTTACGAAGATGGTAGTTGAACTTACTTTACAGGGCTATGTTTGTGTAAAGTTCTAGTTAGATGGAGTAGGTAAGTGCTGGCGCTGGTGACAGGGAACCATCCTGGGAGCCTGCAGGGCAGGATGGGAGGAGTGGGGTAGGGAAAGGGCTTGGGAGGGGCAGGCCCTGCAGGGCTGGACTTTGTCAGGAAGATTTAGTAGCTGCTCAAGTGGACAGGTAGCAGTCACTGCCTTGGAAAAGACTAACGTGCTGGCCCTGCGTGACTACACATTTTGAAACAGATTACCCAGTCCATAGGGAAGCAGTTATTAAAAGGTATTGAGGCAGAAGGTCAACATGGGGACTGTCCACAGGGAAATATTCTTGGCTGGGAGAGACTATAGCCAGCAGTTTGTCATAGGTGTTCTAGTTGAGGTGAGATGTTATAATAACTTGACTTTGAGACGAAGGCAGTAGCACTAGAAAGGGAGTGATAGACCTCTCTTTGTGTGTAGGTACATTTATGAGGTGGGGGTGCTTTTTCTATGTCTTGAGCCAAAGAAGCAAGGTTTTCAAGTAAGAATAAATGAAACATTCTTGCAGATATAGAACCCCCAGAACCTTGTTTCCATTAAGCTTTCATATCGTGAGATAGTTGACCTGATAAGAGAGCCCTTTCCTCTGAGTTTACTTGGAGAAAGATTTTGGACCTTTTGGGTTTTGCCAGGTGAAGGATATGGGTTGGGCAGAATCATGTTAAAGCTATTTTTCTCTGCTTTGGTCCATTCTGTTACAGAAAAGATAGAGGAGATCTACAAAGCTTTCATTAAGGAATCTGGCATCCAGTTCAGCGAGCTGGAAGGGCAGGTGCTCCAATTCCATCTCAGTAACCTGGAGTACGCCTGCGGCAGCAACCTCCACCAGGTGCGCATGTGTTTGTGAAACAGACTTGGAAGATACTTCCTTTTGTGTATGTGCTGCTTTTAGATTAAATATTGAATTGGTACTGGCTTGGATAAACAGGCAGGAATGACTCTGTTGCCCAGAAGTTTGATGGCCACAACTTCAGGGCATTATTTTGTTTTATTTTATTTTTTGTGGCACGGGGGATTGAACTCACAACCTCGCACCTGCCAGGGCAGGCACTTAAGCCACTGAGCCAAACTCCCAGCCCTGGTGTAGCTCAGGTCAGCCTTGTGCTCGTGTTGTAGCCCAAGCCGGCCTCAAACTCACAACGCTCCTCCTACCTCAGCCTCCCAAGTGCTGGGATTAAAGGCGTACACCACCACGCCCGGCTTTCAGGGCATTATTAATCCCACACGGGTTGTTTGTTTGTTTGTTTTTTGAAACAAGATTCACTGCATAGTTCAGGCAGGCCTTGAACTCACTGCGTAGCTCAGGCTGGCCTCAAACTCACAGTGATCTTCCCGCATCGGCCTCGTGAGTGCTGGAATTACAGGTGTGCACCGCCATATCTCGCCCCACACTGGTTTTAATGTCTTTGTTTTTAAGTTCTGTGTGAAGCTGCTCAATCTGTAAAAACCTAAGAGAGGAGGGCTGCTGGGTGAAATGGGGCTGGGCCACAAGCCCCATCCTGTGACTGCTCCCCTTCCTTTTCCTCTGCAGAGGCCCTGGGGTCATTTCTTTGGAACTGCTGAGTCTAAACACACTGTTCTCAGGAAACCAAAACACAGCATTCTTGCAGTTCTGGCCTGATTATCTTGTAAAAAATAAACTTAAACTTGCTCTACTCACTTAATCAACTGTGAACCTAGCACTCTAGTATTCTGTATTTTGAATAGAAACACCATAGATGGTTGAATCAGTTTCCACTCAATTCTACATTACAACTGGGATTGCAGCATTTTGCAAAATTGTGCTGGGTTTCACCCTCTGTGGGCTTTCCATGCGGGGGACAGCTATTCGGCATATTTACTGTGGAGTTGATCAAATGTAGTTTCACCCCATAGAATTGTCCTGTGCCAGAGTTGTGAATGTACAGAATCAACTTTTATATTTTAAAATCGGTAACTGTTACCCATGCCAGAATGATCCAGAGCTTTTGTCCTGAGATCCACTCTCCTCTGCATTATGGGGAGATCCCCTTCTGCCCGACAGCGGCGTCCGCCTGGGCTGCTCCATTCCTGCTCCCCATCCTTGATGTCTGCTCAGAGTTGGGAGCTCTGCCCTCATACTCTGCATGTCTGTTCCTGCCTGGAGCTCCTTTCGGTGACCCTCGAGTATAGGCTTGAAGATTTACACTGCTGGGTCCCCAACGTCTTCTGTTGCTTCTCAGGTGTCTGCTCGCTCCTGGGATCATAATGAATTCTTTGCCCAGTTTGCTGGTGACCACACTCTTCTGACCCCGGGGTACTCTGTAATCATTGAGAAATTGGCTGAAGGGCTGGACATTCGACTCCAGTCTCCGGTGAGCATTGGCAAGGGTAGGAGGCTCTGGCTCTGCCTTGCTTTGGGGTGTGGACATTTGGGGCATGTGATTTTCAGCAGAGGGTATTGGCTCGCATGCCTAGCCAGTGTCTGGTATTTTCCTGATATAGTTGTAGCCCGTGGTCACAGCATTGCCCCTCTCAGGCCACAGCGACTGTTTGGAAACCATAGCCCACATGCATGCTCATTAATAAAATGTTTAAGTTACTCACAGCCTTTTGAACCCAGTGCAGCTTATTTTCATTTTTAAGTTTTCCCTTCAAATCTTTATCTCAGTGGCTTCAGATTACAGACTTGCAATAATAGAGGTGATTATGTATATTTCACTCTCCGCTATATCATAATGTTTTCCTGTGTTTTGACGTCATGTTTATAAATCTTAATTCTCTGAGTTCAGGTATAAGGGTTGCTTGATTCCTGCATGCCAGGGAATGAATCCCCATAGCCTTAGAGAGGTAAACTTACCTAGTGGAAATTGGATCGAACCCTGCATCGTGTGGTTCCAGCCCTCATTTTTTCATGATTGTCTGTCTTGGGCAGGTCCAGAACATTGATTACACTGGAGATGAAGTGCAGGTCACCACAACAGATGGCACGGGGTATTCTGCACAAAAGGTAAATGCTGGCCTCCACTAGGTTGCACTTCTTGCTGCCTGCCTGGGGTGTGGGGAAGGAAAACAGTCTTTTCCCATGGCATAGTTTGCCTGTGACATTCTCCTTGGAGCTTTGTTGAATTTCTGACACATTAAATATGTCCACTTAATTGTGTGTAGGTGATTGAATTGATCTAACTCCATCTGGATTCATGGCAGGTAGAATTTAATTAATGTTCCTCTAAGTGCCTTGTAGGGTACGTTGGTTCTGAGAGTTAAGCAAAAAAAGGAATTCCTTGGTCAGTCTGGCCTATAGTTCCAGCACTCTGAGAGGCTGAGGCAGGAGGATTATAAATTTAAGCCCAGTCTGGGCAATTTAGGGGTTTAGTGAGATTCTGCCTCAAAATAAAAAATAAAATTTAGGGGTTTAGTGAGATTCTGCCTCAAAATAAAAAGGGCTGGGGCTGTAGCTTAGTGTGAAGGCCCTGGGTGCAAAAATTCCTTGGCTAGGGGCTGGCGATGTGGCTCAGTGGTGGAGCTCTTGCCTTGCATGCACAGGGCCCTGGGTTCAATCCCCAGCACCACACACAGAAAAATTCATTAACCAAATAAGTTAGCTATGTGCTACACTCCACTTTCGGGTTAAAAGGAATACATAAAAGGCTCCGAGAAGTCCTGCGTTAAAGAAATCTATTTTCCTTTAATTCTGTGCTTTTTACCGTGAAACCTTTTCCACATCGGAAAAGAAAAGAAAAGAGAAATTCTGCGTTTTCATTTTGAAGCTATTCTTTTATGTAATTTAAGTACTCTTACATACCTTTCTGTAGATGGTCTTATGAGCTGTGTAATGGGAAACCCTGTACTGAAATCACAGGAGATTTCTGTAGTATTGGAGAACAAAGGCACTGGCTTGGGGTGGAGGGCTCTGATAACCCTCAGAAGCTGTCACTCATTCCCAGACTTGCTGTGCTTTTTGCTCTTCCTGGTCCCTGACATTGATTCAGCAGCACAAGATTGCATGCTGCCTGGGCAGGACAGACCTGGAGGATGAGTTGGGTGGGGTGCGTCCTAATATTATTCCTGCCATTTGCTGGCTGGGACAAGGGGACTAGCAGAGTTTCTCAGCCCTGGCCGCAGGCTGGAATCCCCTGGGAGGTGTTTCCAGGAAAGGTGCACAGCCCGCCCTGCCGAGATTTTCACTGGTCTCACTGATCATGTTTCTAATGCTTCCCGATTCCTGTGTGCAGCGTGGTTGGGACACCAGGTACTGTGTCCTCGTCTGTATGCCCATCATATCCTAAGGTCCTTCCTAGTAGGGAACCTTTCTTAAGGGCCCACCTTTTAAGATTGCAGGTCAGCAGGCACTCTGCTTCTGATCTCAGCAGGGGGTGTCCAGGATTGCACCCTGATTGTGCTTCCTCTGCCGGGTCACCCTCTGCTGGCCCAGGCCTAGCTCATGTGCTGTCTGTCTTTATAGTCTAACCTTCCAGAGAAATGAGGGCATAGCTACAGGTGCACTTCAAAAAACAAATATTTTTATGTTTATGTAGCTAGCACTCAGCAGTTTGTATTGGAAGTCTCCCCAAACGTGAGTGGATGCTTTCCAAACCCCAACACTAGGCCTAACTCTGGACGAACTGTAACTCACGATAGGTGGTTCCCACTGGGGCCTAGCGTACGTTCCCAGCTAGAATGTGTTCATATCATTTGCCTCTTTGTTCAATCAAGTTCTTTGTGCTTCTGGAAGCTTTTTTTTTTGTCATGAAGAAGACAACTAGGTCTTATTTATTTCCTCGCAGTTCTCATATATCATTCAAATGGCTAACTTCTGTTATTTTGTAGTGGTGGTTTTGGTTACACGGAGGCTATTATCTATGAATAAACTGTCAACTTACTGAGGATAGAGAGCATATTTTCTACCATATAATGCTCTCATGTGACAGAAGATAGTGGCAGAAGTCCCAGAAAAGATGCTCTGCTTTCTGCGATCCTGGAGTCTTTGGTGAGAGCTGAGGTGGATGAAATGCTTGTTTCAGCTCCATTCCACTCTCATTCTGCAGCTATTGAAAAATGAACACACAGAGACACACATGCACCCACACACATGCGTGCACATGCACACCCACACTCTCCCTAGCCTTCTTGCAGCCAAGGCCTGGCCTGGCCAGCCCCAGACCCTTCTTGCCTGAGCCTGGACAGGTGTGTTGAGGCTTTGGTTCCCTTGTGCCGCCTCTGCTGACAGGCTCAGGTTCACCGCTTGGTTCTTTGGGAGCAGGGACAGGAGAAACTCTAGGATCCAGTTGTCAACCACAGGGAGTCAAGAAGAGGGCTGGAGGTACCTCGTTGGCTGGTGGAAGTAGCTCTTCCTGATTGTAGCCACATAAGCTCTTCGGTGGCCTGGTATTGTGATGTGGCTTTGACAATCATTTATGACTTAAAACTTACTGATTCTTCAGCCCTTCCCAGTGAGGCCTTGTGGTAGTAGATTAGTTTCTCTTTCAGAAACATTGTGTGGCTTTCTAGAATTATAATCCTTATGTTGCAGTGTGCTTTATCATTTATAAAGCACAGTGATGTATCTTAGTTTTAATTTTAAACATTACTCGAATCCTTCAAGATTATTAGAGCAGGTCTTGCTGTGGGGCTTGCCATGTACTAGTATCAGGAACAACGTAGGAAGTTCTCCTCACCCCATGTTTTGGGCTGTTTCCTTTTGTAGCCCTGCTTTTCAGGATTGGCCCTGCTAGGCTCTCTCCTCAAATGTGGAACTGTTGTGTACGGCCTTTATGCAAACTCCTCCTTGGGCTGCCATTTCTCAGCCAGGCATCGTTAGCAGTGAGCAGCCTGCATGACAGCTCCGGGCATCCCTTGTTCTCATAGGATAACCACATGGGATATCGACAGTCTTGTGACTGGGAATAGAGAGGACTGTTCCTCAGGTGTTGATTTTCCTGGAAATGAACCCACTGGGTAGGTGTGCTTTTAGGTTCAGCTGTTCTGTCTGTGTTAACTGTTAATTGTTTCCCACAGGTATTAGTCACTGTTCCACTGGCCATACTACAGAAAGGTGCCATTCAGTTTAATCCACCGCTGTCAGAGAAAAAGATGAAAGCTATCAACAGCTTGGGCGCTGGCATCATTGAGAAGGTGACCAGTGAGAAAAATGTCAGATGATAGAACTTGTACTAGAGGGACATATACTGGGTCATTTTTTTTTTATACAGGTCATTTTTGAACCCAAATAAAATTCAAAGATTTCATTTGAATAATTGTTCATGAAGAATACCAAAGGGTGTTACCCTAAACAAAAGGCTGGCTGAAGTCTGAGTTTTGACCTTCTAGGGAGTGAATCCAGTTATTCAAAATTAGGATTTGCTGTAAGCAGATCTGGGAGTAATGACACATAACGCGAGGACACCGTGCTCCCAGGCGAGGGCTCTGCTGGCTTGACTTTACCACGCTGGCCTGGGGTTGTCAGGGTCTGAGGGAACTGGTGATGTAAAAAAAGCATGAAGCCAGGCATGGCAGTGCCTATCTGTAATCTCTGCTAATTTGGGTGAGATGAGGGGAAGCTGAGATAGAAAGATCATTAAGTTTGAACCCAGCCTGGGCAATTTATCAAGACCCTGTGTCAAAATACATTTTAAAAGGTTTGATTGTAGGTCGGCGATAGAAGCCTTACCTAGCGTGTGCAAGACCCTGGGCTTGATCCCCTGTACTGCAAACCCCCAAAATAAGCTCACAGAGAGAGAACCAAGGATAGAAGGAGAAGATGGGAAAGATAGAAGATTTTAGATATGCGGATTTGCTTTAGAGTAGAGCTGCAGGTTGCTTCTTAGACATAAGTCTGCAATTTTGAAACAGGAAACATTTACTCACCATTCTCTTGCTTGTTTTCCAGATTGCCTTGCAATTTCCTTACAGATTTTGGGACAATAAAGTTCAGGGGGCTGACTTTTTTGGTCATGTTCCTCCCGGTGCCAGCCAGCGGGGGCTCTTTGCTGTATACTATGACATGGATCCCCAGGTAAAATCATCTGTAAAGTGTGCTTTGAATCCTTTTCTTAAAAGTACAGAATTTAGTAATGACTCGTGTGTGAAGTTCAGAAACAAATGAACATTACGGGGATTCTGTGGGTGTGTGTGCGCATGCGTGGGTGTCCGTGCTTATGGGTGGTGCTGGGGATTAAACCAGTCTTCACATCAGGTTTGGCTGAGCTCCATCCGAGACATTTTTGTGTGAATTCTTTTTAATTTTTCATTGGTACACATTTGCAGTATATAATGATTACATTCATCTAGAGAGTTGGTACAGATACATAATACTGTACATCTTAATTCTGTGTTCACTAAAGGGATTGACCTATAGTTTTCTTTTTAAGTTGGGTCCTTGTCTGGTTTTGGAGTCACTTTGGGAATACTTCTTCCCTTTCAATTTCATTAAAGAGATTGAGGAGTATTGGTGTTAGGTCTTCCTTCCCTGAAGTTCTTAAAGAATTCAGTGGTGAATCTTGGGCTTTTCTTAGGTGGTAGACTTTTTTATTCCTGCCTCAATTTCATTGCTTATTACTGGATTGTTTGGAGTTTTTATATCTTTTTGGTTCACTTTTAGTAATTCATGTGTATCTGAGAATCTATCCATTTCTTCTGGATTCTCCAATTATTGGGTTACATGCTTTTGAATTAGTTACTAATAATTTGAATTTCAGCAGTGTCTGTTGTGATTTAGCCTTTTGTGTTTCTAATTGCATTGATTTGGATGTTTTCTTTCATTTTTGGTAAGATTGACTAAGGGTTTGTCTACTTTGTTAATTCTTTCAAAGAACCAAATGTTTGATGCATTGATTCTTTGTGTTGTTTTTTTATAGTCTCAATTTCATTAATTTTTTCCCTGGTGTTTATAATATCTTGCCTTGTTATAGCTTTGTATTTGGATTGTTCTTGTTTTTCGAGAAGCTTGAGGTGCATCACCGGGTTATTTACTTGGGTTCACTCTGTTTTTCTGATATAGACATGGCCCACTATGAACTCCTGTCTTTGGATTGCTTTCATTATGTGCTACAGGTTCTGATGTGTTGTACTGGCATTACCATTTGATTATAAGAACTGTATGATTTCTTCCTTGATTTCTTCTGTGACCCATTGATTATTCAGGAGTACATTGTCTAATGTCCATATGTTTGCATAATTTCTGTCATTTTTTCCCTTTGAATTTTGGTTTCAGTACTATGATCTGATAATATGCATGGGGTAATTTTACTTCTTTTGTATTTATTGAACTTGTGGTTTGTGCTCATTGGGTAGCCCAGGTTGGCCTCAAACTCAGTGTGATTCAGCTTCTAAGATATTTCTTTATTGATTTTTTTGTCTAGTTTATATGTTTGTGTTAGTGGGGTATTGAGGTCCCCCACTGTAATTGTGTTGATCTTTTATGTCCTGTCGTGTTTGTTTTATGCTGTTGGGTGCACCAGTGTTCACTGTATATATATTTATAATTGTTTATGTCTTCCTGTTGAATTGTTCCCTTAACCACTATGTAGTGACCTTCTTTGGTTCAAATCAGTTTTGGCTTGAAGTCTACTTTGTCTGAAAATAGAATATCTACTCCTGCTTGTTTGGGGCTCCCAATGTATAGACTATTGTTTTCCATCCTTTGATTCTTAGTCTATGAATTTCTTCTTATATACAGTGTACCTGTGTTGTTTTTTGATTTAGTCTGTCAAGTTGTCTTTGGATTGAGAAATGCACTTTGGGAGTTATTAGTGAAAGGTGTTGACTTATTACTATTAATAGGCCTTTGCCTCTGTCCTAAGATCTGACCACTTTTGTTAATTTGGAGAAGGAGGGTATAGTGTAATTGGCTCGGCACCCATTTCTCCAGAAATGAACTATTGTAATATTGGTGACACAAAGACAAAACAGATACTGGCATATAGTAAAAACTAATTAGTAGAACAGCTACGCCACCACTGACAACGAAAGAAATCAGCAACAATATTGGAGTCAAAGATAAACTGGATATTGGTATACCATAAGAACCAATAAAACTACCTCAAAGACCCTGAACAATAGAAAAGAGGTCTGCAATAATATAGATGCAATGACAAATCAAATCCATCAATATAGTAAGTACCTGCTAAATTTAGCAACTCTAGCACTGTTAACAATACAAAAGAATTCAACAATAATAGTACAGTCAACTAAATACATAAAGATTAATAAAACTTGATAGTAATACTAATAAAAATGGAAGGGTGGGATGAGGGAAATGAATGAAGTAAAATTTGAAAATAAAAAGATGAGAAAGAGGAGAGAAAAGTGAGCTGAAGTGTTGAATTAAGGAGTAAAAGAAAACAAATAGAATTATATAAAAGTAATAGAAAAGAACAAAGAAGAAAAAAACACGAAAGGAAGAGATAGAGTGAGGAGAGGGGAAGCGGACATAAAAAGAATTACAATGTGTTATGTCCATGTACCAACTTCTCATGATGACTGTAATCATTGCATACTACAAACATATACTAATAAATGAAAAAAGTTTTAAAAAGAAAAGAAAGAGGTCAACAACAACAAGAACCCTGCCACAGCCCAAAAACCTAATGAAGGAAAGAAAAATTGGTCAAGAAATTTCCTGTGTGTTGGAATGAGTGGTTTCTTTCCAGGGTGTGCGGTATTGGAATTTATGAGATATGGGGGAGGAATAGTGAGTCACTACTAAGTCCTGTTTTGTTTCCACACGTATTGTATATGAATGCTGAGTCCTGCCCCACCTTTCCTGCTGGGTATTGTTGTCAGCATTGTCTGCCCTCAGGCTGCATTCACCGCAGTTTTCTTGTCCTCCTGTGTACCACAAGTTACAGCTTTCTCTGCCTAACTTTATTGCTTGTGGATTTATGAGGTGCTCCCTTACCCCTCTCTGCTCCAGAGGCCCATCTGTCCATACACCCTAGGCAGTGGCAACTGACCACAACTATGTATGTTCTGATCATGTTGGCAGATGGCTACACCCAGTACACTGCAGCTCAGTGTACTGGGTGTAGGCATCAGGGAAAGGGGTTAAGAAGTTCACTGGACTTAATGCAAGTACTTTGAGACCTTGCATCCCAAAAACCACATGCAACTGCCCTGGCTTCTCACCACAGAGGGCAGGACCATTGTTTCCTTCTTGTCCTGAGTTTAAAACTTCTAGGGGTAGGAAGTCTTTGTCTAGCCAATACCTTTTCCACAACTCCCTTATGATGTCTCCCACTCAGTCATTGTAATAGGATGACCCCAGAAACCCTGAAGTGTAGTTGTTCTGGCTTCTGATTCCTGGAGTATCTCAATCTTAATTAACCCTTTCCCAGCATGGGTCCTGATTAAACACTTTCAAATATGGCAGGCACTGCACTGATTTCCTTTTCCAATTCTAGCCTGTCATGAGGAAGGAGTTTCTTTTACAGTAAAATCACGTGCTGGTTTTTCAGTTTATAACAACTGTGGGCTTTTCTTTGGGTGAGTACTGCTGGCCTGGTCGGTTATTTCTTCCTGGGGCTGCTAACTCTTGCTGAGCATACCTTATGTTTACGGACACAGGTCCCCCTCCCTGAGAACTGGAATTAACGTTCTAGACTTCTTCTTTTCTGTGGATTATCTTCAGTTTCTTCAGTTTCTCTGTAGTTTCTAGTTTTCCTGTTACTCCTTTTTTTTTCTTTCTGGGTAAGTGAGATGAGGCTGGCCTTGAATTCACCGTGTAACCTGGGCTGGCCTCAAACTTGGAATGATCCTTCTGCCTTAGCCTCCAGAGTGCTGGGATTACAGGGATGTTCCACCACATCCCGCTATGTCGCCTTATTCTTGATTCTTGGAGATCCACTCCTTTATTTCTTCACTAAATTGATTGCTTTCAAGTGTCTTTGATTCCAGGTTCCATCGAGGCTGTGTTCTGCTGCAAGTCTTTACTCTGCCATTTGTAATCCCAGCAAATTGTTGGTGTGTGTTTATTCAGGAAGGAACCTCTGTGCTGGGACATTTTCCTATGGGAAGGGAATCCTGATATTTGCTGTTTTCTTGAAGTGGGAATGGTGCTCCCTTGGGACATTAATTGGTGCCTGTGAAGTGTTATTTCAGGCTGAGAGGGGAATTCCTCTTAGGTGGAGTTTGCCATGGTGCAGTAAATGAGTGAATTCGAAACTTCCTCACCCAGTCTTGTTATGAACTGAAAGATTGGGGTATGTTTGGCTGAGGAGGGAGGGTCATGGTGGGGGCAGGAAGAGGGAGGGCACCCCTGAACTTTGAGGGGCGTGGTGACTAATTCCCACTTTCTCTTGGTTCCAAGAAGCTTTGTTTTAAGAAGGCTTCATGTGGGAGCCAAGGGCAGTTTCTTTGCTACTTGAGGTTTTTTCCCCATTACTTTTTCTGCAGATTTCCCCTCTCAGCCTCTGTTACTTTTGAAATAAAGTTTGATATGTGAACAGCCCAGGGAACCCTGAGCTTGATGCTGGTACTTCCTGAGTGGTGATTTTCCCCGGCAGAGACAGTAGGATGGGTAGATGAGTAAAGTGTGTTTGTGAGGAAGAGGGGTGACTGAAAGGAGTACTGTAATGGAATTCAGTTTGTGAGAACAAGAACTTGGTGTGGAGCTGAGCATTTTAGAGACTTTGTACCAAAAGCAAAAATGAACTGCTTTTCTCTGTGCCTCCAGAAGCAGCAGAGCGTGTTGATGTCGGTGATCGCCGGGGAGGCAGTGGCGTCGGTTCGGACCCTGGATGACAAGCAGGTGCTGCAGCAGTGCATGACCACCCTGCGGGAGCTGTTCAAGGAGCAGGTCAGAGGGGAGGCCACGTTCAGTGTGCTCAGCAAGCTCTTCCGAGCGGGAGGGAGCAGGGCCACCGCGTTGCCCATGTGGAGGGCATCAAGACTGGGCGCTGTTATTCTTCCCAGGATTCCCCTTTCCACCTAAGTTGCCCAGGTTTGTGCTAGGGCGGCCATAACAAAATCCTCAGGACAAGTAGCTCAGACAGCAGATGTTGCTTTCCCTCTTGGTCTGGGGGCTGGAAGTCCAAGATCCAGGTGGCAGAGAGTTGGTCTCTTTTTAGAGGACTCTCCATGACTTACAGGCAACTGTCTTCCCTTTGTGTCTGTGTCGTCTCCTCCTATGAGAAGACACCAGCCAGATTGCTTTAGGCTCATCCTACAGACTCCATTTTAACTTTACCTATCAAAGAGTCAGTCTTCAAATGCATTTCCGTTGTGAGTACTTGGGACTTCAACACAGGAATTTGGGTGAGGAACACTGCAGCCTATAACAGTGTCCCATCCTTTTTACAGTAATCTTCCTTCCCTTCTTCATATCACACGCAACCTGTTTTATTTTTTCTTCCAAAGGATAGAAAAGGTTTGACATTTGCTATATAGATTGTGTATTTACCAAGTCCTAGCTTTGACTGCAGCTTTCTTTTAAAGGACATTGTTGAGAATTTTCTGTACCTCACATAAGCAGTCTCTTTTCTCTGAGGAGCTCAAGGTACTTCATATTTACAAATTTTCCAAATCTCACAATCTGTGGAGATTTGTAAATGGCTATCCTTTATGCCTTTTTCAAATTAAGGAACAGAAAGAGAAGTAAAATATATTCAAGAAGGGGAGGGGCAGCCAGTGGCTAGTTTTACGTAAGTGAGTCTAACAGTGATTTGATTATATCCCACAGTAGTTCCTATCTTGGGGCTTTTTCCTCAAAAGTTTGCTTTTAAATTAGTTATTTGGAATGTAGCAGTTTCTAGAGGAGTATTTTCCACCCTGATGCTTGTCAGAGGACAGCAGGCAACATTCTGTGTTTAATGAATGTAAGACACATCCTCGTATCGCAGATTTGTGGAGAAGCCTGTTGGGTATTTCAGCCAGTGCTCATAGGACTGTGCCATCCCTTTCCTCCCCTGGGCCAGGTGATGGGGAAGGGAAGAGCTGAGCTCAGCCATTGGTGATGGCCCCAGAATGTGGGCGCACTGTGTCTCTGACAGATGAGGGTCAAGTGAGGGCATTGTGTGCAGTTTGGGGCAGAGGAAAAATTTACAGGCAGCGGAGGAACATTCTGAGAACTGGTGTTTTGGGGTGCAGCACAATAAACTCAGGTCTGTAGGCAGGCAGGAATGTCCATTTCTAATTTGGGTTACACCATGTCTGAGTTCCTCCTTGATCCTCTTTTATTGCTCCTGTTGGACACAGGAAGTCCCAGACCCCACAAAGTATTTTGTCACTCGATGGAGCACAGAACCATGGATCCAGATGGCATACAGTTTTGTGAAGACATTTGGAAGCGGAGAGGCCTATGATATCATTGCTGAAGAAATACAAGGAACTGTCTTTTTTGCTGGCGAGGTTTGTATCTTGATTTCAAATCCAATTACTCACATTTTGATTTCTTTCTTCTAATTAAAATGCTGTCTGCCCAGAGTTTAAAAACCAAGTTAGATAATCTCAAGTCTTACGACAAATAGTAGCATTTTTCAGTAACGAGAGCCAACCTCATCCTCTCAAAGGCTGCCAGTTTTAATTCTTCCAGCCATTTCTTGTAGACTTTCCTTTGTATTTTAGAATCACATTTGTATTTCCATCATCTGATTTAACATTCAGCAGAATTATCTACTGACTTCCTATCAGATTAAAAGCTTAGTCCAGTTAGTCTCGCTGTACCATTCTATTTCACACTGTTAGTTAGATTGGTATCTGTTCTGTCACATGGCCCTGTAAATGTTCACTGCTGCGCCAAGGTTCATAGATTCAGCTCTACACAGCTTGGTTTTCTTGACAGTCATACTGGCCTCTTGGCCATTAGCTTAATTATCTTGGTACCGCCCCTCGAATGTCCCCTCTCCTTCAGTCATCTTTAATTCAGCTGAAAGTGAGCGGGCTTTGTGGAGTCCTCTCCCATGGCCCCCTTCTGCTGTGACTGATCTGAGACCACCGCAGGCTGCCCCGCCGGGTCTCTGCAAACCATACTCCAAGATGCCTCTCTCCTTTCCTGATTTACTTTAGTGGAAAAATGTTGCTATTCTGATTTTGGATCCTCTGTGTCTTCTTTCCTTGTAATGTAGAAACTTGTGGCCTTCAAGCCTAGTTTTCTTGCTTCTGTTCACTTTCTCCTGCTTTTTTCTTCCTAGATTGTCTGTTCGCTGTCTTGGAGCTCTTAGACTGACCACCTCAGGTTTCCTCCTCTTTACTATTTTTAATCTTTCTAGTCTACTTTTGGGGACATTTTGTTTCTGTGTTATAATTTCTAACTTCATTACTTGTTTCTTAAATCAGGATTATTAAGGCTTTTGGTTATTTTTCTTGTTACCATCCTACCTAGCTTTCTCAGCTTGCCTGTGTTGTTGTGCTTCAGTCTAGCTGTTACATATCCAATTCTTGACTGATTCCTTAGATTTGAGCAGGGTACTGTTTAAAAAGCCACTTAACAGCTCCACAAAGCTCAGTTGGTGGTCAGAGCATGGACATCACTATCCAGAACATTAAGCTTGTGTGGTCACAGCTGGGATTGTGGATGCCAGAAGTGTCACTGTTGGTTGTGAAGACTTCCTCCAATCTCCACTGTTGGTGCCTCAACCCTGTTCTTGAAGTGAAATCTTAAGAGGGGTTCCAGCAAATATATGCAGAATCTGGTGAGAGACCCAATTGTTCTTCACCATAGTCTTTAAAACCAGTTGTTTTGACCCCATGTTATTCTGGGATCCTGGTGCTCCTCTTGGCTGACTAGGATTCTTTGTAAAGCTGGCGTGCTTTTTATTACCTCTTTCCTCCCACCCCAAACATGAAGTGAATTATTAAGCACTTTCTTCCACAGTCGTATATTGTATATCTGAGATTACAGGTCTCAGAGTTTTAGCTAGTAAGTGTTACTGTTTTGTCTTGCCAGTAATTTTTAAGGGAGAACACAATGCCATCTTAAAGCTAGATGAATTGTGTACTCCTGGGCCTCTGAAGAGTGAACTTGGCAGGTGCCTAATGGCTGCACACCAGGCACAAGTGTCAGCCACTTCCAGAGGACGACTGTCTCAGACTGAGCTGAGCTGCCTTAGGGTCATTTGCAGATTTAGAACCTTTCCTGCTTGCTTTTGCTGTTGCCTCACCTTCTGTAAGCCTGTTTCCGTGAGCTTGTCATTGCCACTTTTCTTCCCTATTATGTTCCGTGTTCTCAACTCAGTACACACAGTTCCTTGGTATTTTAATGAATGCCACACAGTACTTTGCAGTTGAATAGGTTACAGGATCAATGAATTCGGCAAAGCCGGGCAAAATAACCATAGTTCAAATGCACTGATGGGTATGTAGTATGAGGTCAGAGGAGTGGCATGTCTTTACTTTAGGACGACTATATAGTATAATCTTCCTAAAGTATTACCTCTTGATTATAGATGATCTCAAATTGTACAATTTTTTATTTTTACAGGCAACAAACAGGCATTTTCCACAGACTGTTACAGGGGCTTATCTGAGTGGTGTTCGAGAAGCAAGCAAGATTGCAGCCTTTTGAATAGAATTTGTCTGGACCCAGCTTTCTTCTGTACCCTAAATGGGAAAGTTTGAAACACAGGTTAAACCTCAATTTTGTGTGTGTGTTTGTGTGCGCGCCTGCTCTGGACAGCAAATCTAAAATGTATCTAAAGTGTTCTGAAAATGTAAACCCAATTTATCACTCTGAAAGCACTGCCCTCAAAGTCCTTATGAGCACTTATATTTAATTGCATTTTCTACAGGGCCAACTAGTGCTAAAGTCCTCTGGATTTCAGGATAAGGCAGAATATAACCTAAAGTTGAAACCTGGTAAGATTCTTCCATGGTTGGAGGTTCCCTTGAGACTGGACATTTTGTTGGGCTGATGAATTTTCATACATTACAGAGCCAAGTAAATCAAGCAGGAATCATTAACAAACTAGATAAAGCCATGTGTTTTTGTTCCGTGAAAACTTACCAGTATCTTTACCAATGAGCCTTAATATTTTTATATAGCTCCAATATTAACCTGTACTTAAAATTTAGTTTTTTTTTTTTTTTTTTTGATACACCACAAACTCTCTGAAGGCAAAATGAAGTTTCTAGAAGACTATTTTATACTGTACATGTTTTTTCCCATTGGGTATTCAAAAACTAAATTCAGGTATTTCTTGAGGTGTCTTATTATTTGTGCACTCATTGGCAAAACAGCAAAAATCTCAATCCATTAAACAGCATAGGACAGCCTTTAATCCCAGCACTCGGGAGGCTGAGGCAGGATCATTGTGAGTTCGAGACTGGCTTGGGCTACAAAGTGAGTTCGAGGCCAGCCTGAACTGAATAGTGAGAGCCTATCTCTAAAAATAGGGCTGCAGATTTAGCTCAGTGGTGTAAGTGCCTGCCCGGCAGGTGCTCGAGGTTTTGAGTTCAATCCTTGGTACCAAAAACAGCATAGGAATCATAATTGAAAATGGGTTGCTTAGTGTGGTCTGTATGCTATAAACATAAAATACAGCTGTTTCTTAAAGCCAAATTTGAGTGGGTAGCAAATTTTTAATACCCTTAAGTTTTGGTAACCACTAGCAAAGATATTGTCAGAATAAAAATCCTGTCTCATTTTTTAAAACTGACTCAATTTCTGGAATTTTTGTTTTGTTGTTGTTGCATAATTTAGTTTTCCACAGGCAGGTCCACTGGAAAACTACAAAAATGTGAGTTATCCTGGTAAATGTATTTTATAAGCCATATTTTATGAGCCTGACATGGCCAGATCTTTTTCCTTTTTTCACTTTTGACAAAAAAACTGTTCAATAAACATTGGTTTCAGGGTCTTCAGGATGCCTATTTTGCCAAGAAACTTCAATTTACAAGTTAGAAATGTGCTTTTGTTTTAAAAAGTCTATGAACAACTCTTTGAATTGTATTGATGTTTTAATAAAGGAGCTACAAAGGACTTTAAAGCCACTTTTCAAAATATTTGATATTTTTGAAATTTAAAATCAGCTTGTAAAAGTAAATAATCTTATGCAAAGAATGTACAGTGAACTTTATATTAGACACTCCCTTATCAAAGTATGATACATTTCAAAGTGAAGACAGGGAAATGGTGATATTTAGGTTGAGACTCATTGGTACTGATCAGGAAGTATTCTGCTTAAAAGTGTTATGTAATAAGATGTTTAATAGCATGTGCAAGATTATGTTGTTTGACATGGTTCACAGTAAATTATTACTTCAGTTTCTTTTGGGCACTTAAAACTTGTACTGTGCTACCTACAAGTAGGGAAAAACCTACTTAATGTATGGTACATGTATTTAAAAACTTGCTTCTCATTTTTCAAGTGACGTACTTTATTTGACATTTTGTTAAGGAACAATGGTACTTTTGAGTTTTTGAGTTGTTTTCAATGTTGTCTGAAGATTTTGGAATTGAGCAGCAGTGAATACACACGTTTACAGTGACTTCACTTCAGATCCTGAGAAGCTGGTTGTGCAAAACTACTTAATAAAAACTAGACCTGTTTTTCAGATATTCTTTGTGTATTGTAGTGCTGAACACTAAATACTTTTATTAAATGGGGATGTGATCATCAAGAACTTTTACATACTCACAGTTTCCTTACTTCCAAACCCTCTTTACACATTCAGGTCACAGACATTTAGTCCTTATCCTCCTTACAGTAAATGTCAGTTTTGTGAACCAAGTCACTTCAGCAATGGTCAGTTACAAGTAAAGAGAAGATCATTCTAAATCATTCAGGTTAGCTCCATTTAAAAATCCTGACCCTAGAGTTAAATGATACTTAAGCCTGGAATGAGTTAAAACATCAAATGCAAGAGACTTAAAACACCAATGATTTTTTTTTTTTATTGACAAGGTTTACAGGAACAAATTAAACATTTAAAATCAAAGGCCAAATTTTAGGTCTCAGTTGCTTATCCCATTCATTTGTACTCAGTGTGCCTTTCCTTAATGTCCTAACTTTGTCAAGAAACAAGTCAAATCTATGAAAATACCTGTTAATATTCAACATGTCATTGTTTATATATTTCTGTTCTATGATGCAAAGACTTTAAAACACTCAATTGGTACCTCAAATACCTAATTTTGTCATAAGCAGCATGTTTCATTTTAAAATTCAGAGAAACGTTATTTAGTAAACTAATTAAGACAGTCAATTTAAAAGACACAGTTTGGTCTTTTAAATTTAGGAGTGGTCCATATATTGATCACATGGAATCCTGATTGGCCAAACTGTAAAATCCAACACATTAAATTTCTTTAATGCTAAAAGTAAGTACAGTATATTACCACTTTTGAGAAATACTTTGTCAGATATCTGCTACTGCCTACACATTATCTTCTGGTACTTTTATCATAATTATGAAGGTGGTCAGGTTTCCTATAAATATCAGTAATTCATATAGTCAAAAGCAGTTAATAAAAATGTCACTTAATGTAGGCCGAATGTACTTACTCTTAACTCTTTCCCGAAGGTTTTGAAGCTTTGATGTGTTGATTTTGGTCTGTCCTTAATAAGAAACATTATCTATGCTTTTGCAGTTAACACTAAAACTATAAATTGATTAACACTTTCAAGGCAAAGCAGAACTACACAGTTCCTGCAGTGTCACTGAACTATGACTTCCACTGCTCCCTTCATCACACTTTCTGGCTAACACTGACATTTCATAGTTTACAAGGTAAAGTACCTACCTAGGTGAGTTTAAAAATTGATCTGCACAAAAGAAATTAAAAAAAAAAAAAACTTTATGTACAACAAATTGTTTTTTAAAAATACAAAAATAACATCTGTCACTTCTGTCATGCTGACAATTTGGCATATATACACATGCAGAAGTTCTGATTTAGTTATCCAGACAGCTTGTGTAATTTAGTATAATGCACACAATGCCACCAAGTTCACTGACAGAAGAGATGTGTATTCAAAATATTCCATATACTAAATACTGCAAGAGTCTCTGCATGTATAAATGCCACTTACAACAGTTTCTGTCCTACTTGATTAAAAGTATGTCTTAAGCAAGCTAATATTAAGTACACTAAAACCCACAATTCAGGAATCTATGGCCTTATATAAAGAAATTCAAAATGTACAAAATACAGCTATAAAAGTAACAATTACTGCCATGCAACATTTTAAACTAAAAACAGCATAGAAATGCAATTTAAAATGACAAACTCAAATTTACATTAACACCCAAGATAAAAAGGTTAGCAGTAAGTTCTACCAACACAAGGATTTAGAAAAGGAAATACATTCTCTTTGCTGGTATAATGTATACGTCAGATCTTCCAATCTGTGGGAACAAGTCATCTTTGTCTTCTATCTCAAGAAATCAGCTGCAATGAAAGAGAAACATTTTTACCATACCCAACAGATAATTAAGCATATAAAAATCATAAACTACATTCCATTTTTTCACATTGGTTTTATTGATTGTAACCCTGGGCAGTCACTGGACGCCATATAAAATTAGCTACTAAATACAAATCTTCTCTTGCTTTGGGCTGATGGCTAGAACTTGCTCTCAAGTTACTGAGCAACTGAGATGTTCACCTCTCATCCTCATGATGATTCACATCTTAGACTGAGTTCAGATTCTGTCATTAGCTACTCAAACTATTAATATGTCTCCCCATCTATTTTTAAGAAATTTAAGGATCAAATGTGATGTACAGACATGAATACTTTGAAAAATATACCATATATGATATATATAATTACCCTTCTGTGTCCAAAATGATCAAAGCAGAAACAGATGGAAAAGTTACCTCTTTCACAGTTGTTTTTATGAAATCTTTTCTCTCAGTTAAATCATAAGCAGGGTAATTTTCATATACCTGTAAGGAAAAAGATGAAAAAACAGGTTTTAAAATCCAGTAGTAATATTCTATCTGAAAAGCGGAAATTTATGCTGTATACAAAGAGCTATATGCAAACCATCTAGACCTACATTGTGAACATGTGGCTTTAATACCAAATAAGAGAATCAACTAACATGCAAGTGTCTCAGTGCTTTACAAACTTCGAATTTCAGTAGGATTAACACAGGTGAGGAAAGCATCTACTGATCACAATTAAGTGGACTAAGTTCTCAGTATCAATGGGTTATCTATGAAGTATCCACTTGCTTTCTTCTCTGAATCATCATTAAACATTCTACTTACGGTCCCACAATTTGAACTCTGGCCTCTACTCCACACTATTCTATTCTTTTGTCAGTAAATCAGTAAGCTCTAAGTGGTCTCTGCGGTCCTTATTCTTAAAATTCCCCTCCCCTCTCTTGTCAACTGTATAACTTTCTCAATCCCACTGTAGCATCCGAGTTGTAAACTTTCACAAGTATACTGTGTGAGACTCACTCTGTCAGATTCATTCTCCTGGATTAGCACTTGCCGTACTTAAGTCCCAAATGTATACACTCATAGCCTATAAACACCTTACTGGCCTAAATCCTATCATACGTCAAGGTCAGCAACTTTTTGTACAAGGTCACACAGTAAATGGAGTTTTATCCAATCATGGTTTCTGTTAAAACTACTCAGCTATGCTGCTGTAGTGCAAGAGGTGCTATAGACAAGCTTGAATGAATAGGTGTGGCCATATTATAGTAAAACTACTCACAAAACCAGGTGGGAGGATGGATTTGACCCAGACTATATACAATTAGCCATCCTGACAAAGGAAGTCCATCATTTAAATTACTCTGGTTGTTTGCCCCTTGTTCTTCCCCCTATAAAACCCATGCTGTGAATTGTTCTAAATACTAATTTTTCCATCAGTATGCCAGAGGCTAGTGATGGTGAACCTTTTAGAGACCGAGTGCCAAGCTGCAACTCAAAATTCACTTAGGTATCACAAAGTGCCAACACTGCAATTAAACATAACTACATACACGTATTGTCTTAAAAGAGAAACACCGTAATGTGTATGCAATAGGTTTGCCACTTCTATAGGTCACAGGTTGTGTGGGAAAATTTAACTTTCAAAAGCTTTGAAAAGACTGGTCTCATTTTTAATTCATGGACTTCAAAGTCCCAGCAACCCCTAGTCCTGGGTCACATTCTCCTTTCATTCTGGTCATTGACAGGTTCAGTTCCACATTCAAGTGCCCCATAGTCCTGCTTCACCCAAAAAGTCATTATTTTGAAGTCCTTCAACTTTCTGCTGTACCTCTTCTTCCTCTAATTCAACCTGCATTCATTAATAGTTCATGGAGACACCACCCCTCAATTTCCCTGTAGGTCCTTTCCTACTACTTGCTCCTCAGCATAACACATGCACACTCTCTTGGCCCTCCTAAAAATATTTTCTCATCAAATTCATACTGCTTAAAACAAGATTTAATTGATTTATGTTCCTCATTATTCACTAATTCCCCATTTGAGAAAACTGTTATCACCCCTCAGCACTGCTGTTACATAATCACTTCCTGATTACTTATGCCCCTTTAAAAAAAAAATCACAGACATACGTATTTGCAGAAATCCTTTAAGTGGGAAAAACTAACCCCCCTTCTTCCCTTTGTCCCCATCCTTCTCCCTCAGAAGAGATCAGTGATCAGTTTGGTGCTTTATCTTCCAGACCTTAAAAAAACAAAGCCATGCAAATCTATGGATAAGTGGCAATGGTTTCTACAATATTCTCTCAAAAAATAATACCAGGAGGGCTTTTCCATGTTCTTTTAAACTGCTACAAGGTATAGTATTCCAAAAAATTATGGGTATACCATAATAAACCATTTATTTCCCTACTAATAGCCATTTAAGGTTATATCTGATTTTTCAGTATTAGACATGCTAAATATATAATAATCATTTACACCTGTGGTTATGTCTTTAGGATAGAGACCAAGAAATGGAACAACTGGTTTGAAGGGTATTTGCAATTTAAAGATCCTACTTTCATATCCTCCAAAGAAGCTAATATGACTTAAAGCATGATTACCTGTCGCCCTACATTCTTGTTAACAATTTCAATTTTTATTATACTTTTTTTCAAAAATGTTTCTCTCTTTTAGATTAGCAAAGTTGAGTGTATTTTATGTTTAAGTGTCACCTATTTTTTCTAAGCATTTCTTTTCTGTATCTATTGCCTACTGGTGCTACCCTCTTTTTGAGACCATCGTCTCTTGGCTTTCATAGCACCACTCCTTCTGGCCTTGCTTCTACCATCATTTTTTGTGTTTGTAAACATTTCTTCTTACCTCTTATGTTAGTAGTCTTTAGGATTGTTTTTGTGTGTCTCACGCTTTATCTGCCTGCCTGGGTCAACTTATCTTTATTCCTGGTTTAATTCCCAGTAATATTATGGCTTAAGCTCTTTCTCTAAATTGGAGAATCACAATGTTCACACTTTTGTTCACTTATTTTAAAACATCCAAAACAAAACTCAAGTTTTCTTCTAATATAATGCTGTCTTCTATATTATCATTTATTTCACCCAAACTCTTCTGTCCCAGTCATAATAAAGCAACATTTGATCAAGGGTCTCCTGTTTATGACTTGGATTATGGCACTCTTGCCCCACAGTGGTACTATGGATCAACCCAAGGCCCTCACGCATGCAAGGCAAGTAAGCCTGCCCCTACGCTGCACCCCCCAGCCCAACCCTCTAGGTTAAATCGAAATAAACTCTTTCTTGCCTCTATTTCATCCTTTGCCTGATCCTTCTTGATATTTCGAGAACTAAGATACTAAAAATGACTGTTATACCTCTGTCAAGTATCTCAGTCTCCCCAGCCTGCATTAATTTCAAGAAAAACACCAAACTCAGTTCCACAAAACTAGTATTCTCTGCTGTAAAGATTCCTAGTCTATGTAATTTAAACTGTCAGTATTTTAGTGTCACTCTTCTTCAACTGTATGGAAAAGGGGATGTTCCACTATGAACTCTTCTGAAAGCTTCTCCAGACTCCTCCAAGCTCTCCCACCCCCAATCCTGCAGCTCCTTGCATGCTGTACTAACAGAGCATTTGGCCCTTTCTTGCTCACTGGACCAGAAGCCCTACTGAAAGCCAAGCAATGGTTTCTCTGCACAATTTAACATCTACCCATGTCCCTTATGTACAGTAGACATTCAATCAATAAACAATAATCTATCGTCTTAAAAAAGTATGGAATCTTTTACTGTTGGTACACTTTAGAAATTTGAATTAAGAACCTAATCTATGCCAGGGATATAGCTCAGCCACACAAGCACAAGGTCCTGAATCTGATTCCTCGTAAAAAAAAAAAAAAAAACCCACTTAGTCTAGAATAGCTCATTTAGTACACTAATGAGAATAAGGCAGTCCATGAGATTTCATAAAATAACTCCACTTAGGACAGACTTTAGACTATTTTATGATTATTTAGGTATCCCAGTACTTCGAAGACTACCTGGTATATAGTAGTTTAATAAATATTTGTTCAGTGATGAATAAACAAAAAAAAGTAGCTTCAAATTCAGGAATGGGTGAAAGAAGCATCCAAGTCAAAACACAGTGATTTAAACTTTATCTAATTACCTCTTTGCAAATCTGTTTCATTGTGACTTCCTCCAAATTAGCGTTGGCCAATAATTTCTTTACTGTTTCCTTTAACTCTTCATCGGTAGGTGGTTTCTTCAGTTTTTTAATTAAAGGTTCATCATCTGAACTATCCTCAGATTCACTTTCTAAAAGATTTTAAAATTGTAGTTTAATTGTAATTGATAAATATGCACTGAGTATTTCATGTCTTTTTGAGACAGGGTCTCACTGTGCAGTTCAGACTGGCCTTGAGCTCACTTTGTAGCCCAGGCTGGTCTAGAACTTACAACAATCCTCCTGCCTCAGCCTCCCAAGTGCTGGGATTACAGGTCTGTGCCACCTCGCCCACCCTTTTCAATGTCAGTTTTGAAAAACTCTTAAAAACTGGCATGCTACCTTTTTCCCAATGTTCTTTGCAGTTTACCAGTTGTCTGTATACTTTTAATTACTATCCACAACATAAAAATTTGTTGATAATGTAATTTTTTACGCACCTTTTTTCGAACTGTTCTGATTCTTCTTTGTGGTGCTGCTATCTGCCTTCTTAACATTGGCACTTTTTACAGACTTTTTACTTTTAGGAGTAGCTTTCTGTTTAGCTTTTTCTTTTTTAGATGTCTTTTTCGGTGGCTGCTGGAAAGGAAAGCAAGGTACATATATTGATGAGGTTCACTGCAACCCTTCTCCTTCCTGATGTCTTTCAAAACTGGAGAAAATGAACATTAGATTATCAAAAATATTACTAATTATCAATTTGTGAGAAATGACTAATACACTTAACATAATTGTATCCCAACGTAAGTCTAACCATGTTAAGCAACAATTACAAAAATAAAATCGATGCCAAATTTGATCTGTTGTATGGTTAGAAAGCTCTGAATGTACTACTTCATTTAATCTTGGGAGAAAAAATTCCTAAAATATAGATAATATTATCTATATATCTTTTTCCCCCAACTAGAACTTAAATTCCATGAAGATAGGTATTTCCCCCTCATGTTCACCCATGTATCCCTAACTCCTAAAATGCTGCCTGGTGCTCGAGAGATGCTCAGTATGTATTTATGAATATAGGAGGAAACTGAGCTTGTGAGGTTATCTTGTCCATAGTCACATTTATAATGAAGAGCCAATATTCACATATAGATCAGGCTCCCAGAACATGTGTGTTTTTTTTTTTTTTTTTGCGGCACCAGGGATCGAACTCACAGCCTCGCGCCCGCCAGACAGGCGCTTAAACTGCTGAGCCAAACTCCCAGCCCTGGTTTTTTGCGGCAGGGTCGCACTATGTACCTCAGGCCGGCCTTGCGCTCGCGTTGTAGCCCAAGCCGGCCTCGAACTCACAACGCTCCGCCTACCTCAGCCTCCCGAGTGCTGGGATTAAAGGCCAGAACATGTGTTTTTAACCACTAACTTAGAACTATTAAATGAAAACTGCATAGATGTAGACAGATTAAAATGACAAAATTATAATTTACAAGCTAGGTCTTAAAAATAGCAAGTATTGGGTTAGGGATTTAGCTCAGTGGCATCAGCGCCTGCCTAGCAAGCAGGAGATTGTGAGTTCAATTCAGGGTACCAAAAAACAAAAAAAAAGTAAGCAAGTATTAATTCTTCACTTAACATTTCCAAAAGCAAAGCATCTATACAAACATACCCTACGATAAATATTGTGCTAAACTTGTCCTTTAAAGTACACAGTCCAATTTGTTCTAATAGTGAAGTGGTTTCATAATTCTCCTAGGTGTATTTCACTGGATTTGCTAAAATGCTATCACTGTATATATCTAGATAAGGCTAGTATCACTGCACTATCTTGATAATTGTACTGTTGCCTGGGAACTAGCTAACCTGTTTAGTTTGGCTGCTACTACAAAATACATTTAAGAGGTGGCAAAGGGCTAACATGCTTCTAAAAGTAAATGATGTGAGCTTTACTGTGGATTTTTAAATTTTTACCTATTTGGTAATTTTGAAATGTTCCAGACAGGGCCACAGGGAAGACATCACTGGTTTATCAGTGTTCTATGACTAACTTAAACTAAGTTGTAAGTTTATTAGATATCTACCTAGTTCACACAGACCAAACTAGGCTCTAAAAAGGAATATTAAAAAGTTCATAAATTCCATTGACTCTCTTAATACACAGAATAACCACAACATGTAGGTACAACAAACTAAGTCACTCCTCAAAGGGCTGGGAAGGATGGCTGCTTCTAGCTCTTTCCCTATGCCATCAGTCTGACTGCTCCACACTTCCATGGGACTCGGCCTATAATTCGTTAAATCCCTACTCTGTGGAAGGTATGGTAAAGCTGTGAATAACAATGTGGGCTTAACAGTGAGACCTGGCTAAAACCCTGACTCTACCACTAATTTTCCATTCTCAGGCAAATAAATCACCTTTCTCTATGCTTTTGTACTTATCTGTAAATGTGAATGTACTAGTAGCACCACTTTGCTCATTTTAACATGTCTCCTATCAGTTTTATCTCTTTAACATGCAGAGGATCTTTCAGTGTACATAAAAATGATGCCTTTTAAGTGTCACAGGATCAGTTAGCTTTGACCACAACTATGGAGATGAAGCAAGGATAGAAGTTATTAATACACAAAAGGCAACAAAGCAAATATATATATAGATAGATACAGATATATAGGCATGTATATAAAACTGGTTATTTACTAATTACACTGCAAGTTTAATGGCAGATCTGATTATTTCTATGACAACAGACACTTACTACCTTTTTTTAGCTCTATCAGTTCCAAGGCTACTAGAAGAGTGGTTTTCAGTGGCCCTTTAAATATTTCTTGTTATGTTCATCTCTGTATCATTTGTAGGGCCTGGCTTACTTGTACTCTGAGCCCAGAAGTTGTGAAAATGTGATTAAAAAGGAAAAGAACTTATATAACACTGCTTTAATACACTATCTTATGAATTGGAAAAATAACTAAAAAGCCTCATGAAATATGCAGAAAAAAGCAAGAACCACACAAAGCATTCAAAAGGATAATTCCTCACCTTATAAAGTTTATGTTAATAACCTTTTAAGTTTTAATAAGCAATGGATTTATACTCATTAACTTTCAAGTTATTATTAAAAATCAGATCTAAGTCCCTAGGTACAACAGGTCTCTAAAAGCACAAATATATGAACTGTAAGCTCTGGAACAGTTATACAAAGAGCGCACTTAGAAGGATCATTTCATGATGGCATACATTCAGAATCCCAGCACTGGAGGCTGAGGCAAGAGAATTTGTGAATTTGAGGCCAGTGTGGACTACACAGTGAGAACCTGTCTCAAAAAACAAAAAAAAAAAAAAAAAAAAAAAAAAA
>RJWM01002933.1:0-41221 GCA_004363535.1 Dasyprocta punctata
GACATTTTCCCTCCCAGAAGCAGAACACACTTCTACAAAAGAATGACCCCAAGTGGCCATCGGGAGTCACACTGTGGAAGAGAAAACCGTGTTCTTAATAGCTTTTGACCTCTGAAGCCCAAATACCTTCATCCTCCCCACTGTTCTCCTCCTCTGAAACAAACCTTTGCTTCAGATTTTCCTAGTGGCTAAGTGCTGGGTCTTGGCTGACTTTGCCAGACTTGTGTGACAAGGCTGATTTTTACACTTACTCCTTGTGCTGTCTTAATTGTAATCTTAGCAACAGGGACAGGCCTTGATTTCACAACTGTCCTGGGAGCCGGCCCAGAGGTTTCGCTAACAGAGCCACAGTAAGTCCAAAGGAAAGAAATAATCGTGGAAACGCGCACACTGGCCAACAGTTCGCCAGAACCCCCAAGTTCACAGAATTGAACAGCGTTTTCCTTTGCTGATAGGGCTTCCGAAACGCATTTCTTTCCTCCAGCTATAGCTGCTCTGCTCTGCTGCTTCCACGAGGTCCAGGCTGAATTATGCGAGTGTTAGAAGTCCCTGCTGGAGTGAGCACAGGACAGAAAGTCTGACACTCAGGGACCTAACTGGGGGCTACCACGGAGTCACCATGATTTGGTTGACACAGACTTTAAAACTGAGACACAGTTTTCTTTATGGCTTTGAAGTTGTTTCAGACAACTTTTCCATTTTCTTTCTCTCCTCTCTCCTGTCTCTCTTTTTCCCCTCTCTGTCCCCTCCCTCCCTTCCTTCTTCCGTTCCTTCCTTCTTTCTCCTCCCCTCCCCTCCCTTCCCTTCCCTTCATTTTTTTCTCTCCTCCTTCTCCTTCCCCTCTCCTTTTCCTCCTCTGTTTTTTAGAAAAGCCTTAGCAAAAATGAACACAGAAGTATCTATCACATCAGACATTTTCATGACGGGTAGATCAAGGAATTATAAATTATGCACCTTGAAAAAAATGAGTAAATAATAACTTTGATCATTGCCATCTTGGCTTTGTTTAAATTTATGCATTTATTTATTTTTAGAATTTTGCTATTCCATGCATGTAGGCTAGTGGCCTTTGATCTCTCTGGCCACAGGGGAGCAGTGTAACACAGCGGACACGTGTCTGCTCGCTAGAGCTAGGCATGAATAGATTTTGTTAATAGGAAGTGCAACAGGTTACACAGTGCTTCCTTCAGAGTGCAGGACAGGGCTTAGAATTTATGAATGTCCCTACAAATCTGATCAAGCGATGGGATTTCCGAAGATCAGGAGATGAAGCACTACCATCACAGACGGAGAATATTGAGTCATTCAACTCGTCACTTATTAGTGAAATCTACATTGGCTCTTTTCCCAAAGCAGTGGAAACATCGGTGAAAAACATGGATCCTTCGGTAAAAGAAACAGTAATCAACTTATTGATTCATAATGTAGACGCATAACAGAAAATATTACACTTTAAATATTTAAAATGTTTTGAAGTTTTATAAAAAAGACAAAAAGAAGCAAATTAGCTACAATTTAGTTTACTTATCTATAAGTATTATTATTTTTACTTATCCATAATTATGTTTTATGGTTTATTTAATTTTTAAATTAATTTTTGCTAAACTTTTTACTTTGAAATAACTTTACAGAAAATTTGAAAGGATATACAGAAGTTCCTCATATATTTGTTATCCAGTTTCTACTATTTTTACTATTTTGTTTGACAGTTATGTTTTTTTTCAACTAAGAAACCAACCTTGGTTTATTACCAAACTTGACTAACTAAACTCCATATTTCTTTCAAATTTCACTAGTTTTCATCTGGATGTCTTTTTCTATTTCAGGATTCAAACTTGGAATACAAATTGAGCTTTGTTGTATCTATTTAGTTTTCTGGGGCCTGTGAAATCTTTTTCACATTTTTAACACTTCAGGATATAATCATCAGGGATTTTGCTCAGTGTTCCTCTGTTTGGGTTTGTCTGTTATTTTCTCTTGAGTAGACTGGAGTTAGGGGCATTGGGTAAGAAGACCAAAGAGGAAAAGTGCTTATATCATATTGTATATTGTATCATATCATATCATATATCATATCAGGGAGTACACAATGCAAACATGACTTACCACCATTGTTAAAGAACAAAATGTCAATAAATTTAGATTCAAAAATTGAATTGAAAGTACAAGGTCATGAGTTCTATACCTGGTACCAAAAAAACCCAAAAAAACAAAAAAACAAACAAAAAAACACAAATTGACTTTTATTACTGATTCCTGAGCTGAGAAATATCCAGTTTCTAAACAGAAAGGACTGTAGGGAGCCCTTGAAGCTGGAGATTGATCACATGTGTGGCGCTAAAGCAAGAACAGCCCTGAAAACACAGACAGCTCAAAACAATCCACGTAAACAAGTTGTTCCAGCACCAAGAAAGTAAGAGGCCCAGGCCAGCCAGGCAAACAAATTGCTAGCAAGTGGGGTTGAAATTAACATCCTTCTTGGGAGTATGTAAATAACTGTGTTACAGTGGTGGAGCAGCACCTTTCCTCCCATCAGGAGGATCAGGGCTCCTCCTGACTCCAGCTTTGTCTCTTCTTTATTTTTCTCATCCTCTCACGGTCCTTCACCCCAAGAACCTCAGGAACCACATGGGTCGCGGCAAAGGATCTCCAATGAGCCAGAGAGTGTGGATAAATTGTATAGGGAGGAAAAAGCAGAAGAAAGCAGAAACAGTGATCCAGTAGTGAATTGGTTCTTTCACCGTTGTTTTTCCTGAGGGAGTATAACTGAAATCTTGCTGGCTTAATGGGATTTGGCTACCATCTTTCTTCTGATTTTCAGAAAGTCAAATCTCTTCATTTCTTAGAGGTCAGGTTTTTTTTTTTTTTTTTGTATTTAATTCCTGCTAAGTTTACTATTTTTATTCCACTTTTTATTTTTCATTAGTACATATTTACAATACCTAATGGTTGCATTCCTGATGGGAAGTTGGCACACGTACGTGACACATCTTAATTCATCATTCCAATCCCTCCCCATTCCCTGTTCTCCCTTTCTCCATCTCTTCATCTCCTTTCCTTATGAGAAAGATTTATTTCTCTAGTTCTTGTTATATATCATGTTCTTGTTTATTTGCTCTTCACTTAAACTTTGGTTTTCTTTCTTTCTTTCTTTCTTTCTTTCTTTCTTTCTTTCTTTTTTTTTTTCCTGCACTGGGGATTGAACTCACAATCTCATGCCTGCCAGACAGGCGCTTAAGCCACTGAGCCAAACTCCCAACCCTAACTTTGGCTTTCTTATTAGAGAAACCATGGGATATTTAAGCTTCTGTGTCTGATTTATTTCACTTAACATCATGGTCTCAAGGTGCATCCATTTTCCTACAAGTGACTCAAGTGTATTCTTCATGGAAGGTAAGATCTTGCAAGCAGACAATTTAAGTTTTAGTTTGGTGGTGTGGAATCTTGACATGAGTTACAACATTTTGGCCTGCTACTTTTCTTTGAACATTTTGTCATTTGTTTAACATTATCGCCATTTCAAGGTTACTCTCTCCCCTTCTTAATATTCTATGGGAGCAAGTTCAGCCCAACTTTAGGATTTTATACTGTCTCACAATTATTCAGTTGACTAGTAGAACTGAAGTCATAAGACACAGTGCTTTCAATTTCTTAGAGCAAATGTATAAATACATTTAAATGGAATCCTGAATCCTCTGATCTTCACTGAGTCACTTTCTCATGTTGGAGTACGACATTCAGAGCTGGCAAAAGCAATTATTACTCTTTGGTTTCTCACTTAATGAGAGCTGAAGACACATAGGCCAAAGTCATGACGATGGGCCTTCATCCAAATCCTCCTGCAGGCACCGAGCGAGACCTTAAGATAGTGGCAGACATGTTCCACTGTCACGCTCCCGTGTCCAGAGCACAGTACCATTTTATGATCTCTTTACGGCACTCTTTGAAGATATAAAGTCAATTCGTGCGATGGGAATGAATGATTTTGGATCTGGACCCAAACACTACTTTTTTTTTTTAAACTCACTATTATTTGTTGAATATCTATTATGTGCCAGAACTTTCCAGATTTTCCTACTTTATCTTTCAGACATAATGATTTTATAACATAGTCTCAATTTTTATAAGGAAATTGAAATTTAAAGAGGTCCAGTAGTTTGGCCATACCAGCAGACATTGTATTTGGGACTTAAAAATAAATTTCTATTCCAAAGTGCTTATATGTGAAATGAATGATTTTTAAAAAGTTTGTCATAATAGGAAAAACCTGAAACTGTAAATTCTTGATAGTTTAAAAATATCATTAAGATTTTTCTGTTATAAGTAAGACTAGTAGCTCCTTTATCTTTATACAATAATTCATGGTCATACTGTCCCCATGTCCAGGTAATTTCTAATATATCGCTGGAACCCTCCAGGAAGATAAAAATTCATTATAATAAAAAGCAGTCAGCTGCAGGCAGGCTAAAAGCAACCTTACCTCAATTTTCTCAGAGTGCACCCTTGCTGCTAATTTCATTTTCATATGAAAGTCAGCATGAAAAATGTTCAATAGTCAAAGTAATAGGGAAAATCAAATCCAAGTTTGTCTTGAGTATTATTTGAGAGAAGTTAATATTTTCTGCGTCCAGTTCTTAATTCTCAGACACTAAAAATATTTTTAAAAGTCGTGGAATATGGAAAAATCCATAAATTCCTGTGAAGACTTGTAAAATTATTTTCCTGGTAGGCGAACAAAGGGCTGAATTATGCCCAGATATGCAGGTGAAAAGTCCATTTCTTCTATTCATTTGGATAACCCTCTCTCACTGACTGTGAACAGTAATAATTGGGCACATCTCCATTGCTGTGCTTCTTTTGGAAATCGTGAGATTGTTTTTCTTTTTTTGTGTGTGGTGCTATGGGGAAATGGTTATATGCAGCTTGACGTTATTTAAGTTCATCAGGAGATCACAGAACAGTTTGTTATTCAGGAGACTCCTGATGGTCCAAATTTTAAGTGTTCATTCCTAACTCTACCCTAACTTCCCTTACATTTTTTAAAAGAGGCCATCTGACAAACTTGAAGTAGGTGACCTCCCCCTCACTGATTTCTAAATCCTAATTCAAACAAACACACTTTCAAAAGACAATATCAAGGAATAATTGACATCTGTCCTGTATAATTATAGTGTGATGGGGACAAAATAATTTGGGACAAAAAAAATCCTATATGCTATTTAGAGATGAACTCTGACTTATGTAAGATAGATATTATATAATGACTGGACAGAAAAGGAAAAAAGAAAATGAATGTGGCAAAATTTGATAATTATTTAATTTGGTTGATGTTTGATTAGTATATTTACTGAACTATTCTCTTCTGTTTGTGAGCTAGTATTTTATAATACAAATTAAAAATTAAAATGGCAATGAAATGTATGCAATGTACAGAACAAAAGGAGAAACAATGGAAATCATGGGTGCATTTTCTTTTTTTTCCCTCTTTCTTTCTTTCTGTTTTTTTTTTTTTTTTTTTTTTTTTTTTTTTTTTTTTTTTTTTTTTTTTTTTTTTTTTTTTTTTTTTTTTTTTTTTTTTTTTTTTTTTTTTTTTTTTTTTTTGTACCAGGGATTGAACTCACAACCTCACACCTGCCAGGCAGGTGCTTAAGTCACTGAGCTAAATCCCTGGCAGTGGGGATGTTTTCTAAGCTGCTGGTTCCTCAGTATCACCTTGATTTTCAGTCTGGTATCTTTAAACTGAGCTCGTACCTAACTTACCAAGCAGAGCTTTTGAGGAACATGCTATTCACCGAGCATCTTTGGAAAATTTTACATTTGAATATGCCTTTCATTAATTCAACAAACTGTTTCTGGTAGGATTCAGTAAGTTAATGCAGAAATCTATAGAAGAAAGATGAGGTGACAGAAAAACTCAAATGGTGGAAAACCTTGAGAAATTAGGTAAGTCCAAAATGGTAACACTTTTCACCTGTAGGCATTTTCAATTTATGTAACTATATATCTAGCCCCTTTCCAAACTCTTTTCCCTAAGCAGTCTGCATGCAGTATGCATCATAAAAGTAAATGTGTATTAGTATATGCTAATATTTATATTCATAAATATTTATGAATGTTCACATGCATTTAGATGCATTGAGATTTATAAATATTCACATGTATTTAGATGCATTTCACCTCCGGAAGACTACATAACTGACTTTCAAATATTCTCGTTTTTGCGTTTCATTTATACAAAATGGCACACTGAAATTCACAAATTTAATAGAAATTACAGTCTGTTTCCCAGGAACAGTGATAATTCAGTGAGTACTCACTGCAGAACTGGGAAAGTTTTTCTTAGAAACTTTCATATTAAAGCAGAGGTCAGAGTCTAATCACTGTCATGAATTCACTGAATACATAGTCATCGAGATTTGGGAATGAGCACTAAGATGTCTCCAAACACAATTCACCCTCCCTGATGTCAGGAAACCTACAACAGCAGGATATATAGATGCTAAGTCACCTCAGCTGTGCAGAGTGCCATGCCAGGGGAAGTGCAGGGCAGAAGAGAACGGACCAGAAGTATACAGCACTGGTTGGTGGTCAAGGAAAGACTCCAAGGGAAGTAGAGTCAGAGCTGCACGATGGTAGAAATGAGCCAGTAAGTGTTGGGTCAGTGAGAGAATGGGAAGCAGGTAGGCATCAGTATCTCTCAGTTCCGAAGATGTGAGAACATAGCGAGTCTGGGCAGCAGAAAGCCTGGAGACAGGAGAAATTGATCACAGGGAGGTGGGAAGAGCCCTGATCTTTTCATGCATTTATGGTCCATGTTGAAATGCATTTTTGCCTCATCTTGAGGAAATGAGAAGCCAAGGTGATGGCCTTGTGGACAGGAGACATGACACAGTTGTCATCGTTGATATAACTTTCCTTGCACGGTGGAAAGTGGATGGAACTGGAAGAAAGATAATCAGATATGAAGACACCAAAGAACATGAACAAGAGGTCCTGGCAGTGTGGATGGAGATGGTGGCAGTGGAGATGGAGAGAAATGGGCAGATAGGCAGATGGAAGAGGGGTGGGGCTGCCAACACTCTGCGAGAGTTTAGATCTCTGCTTCACTCAAAACTTGTGTCACTGGCCATGCTCTGGGCCAGAGTTCAAGAATCGAATTTCTTCTTCAGTGTTAGAGAAGGAAGATGATTTTTAAGGAACAGGTGCCTACACACCCTAGGGCAAGCAGGCAAATCACAGCAGCTTCTGCTCCAAGCCCTGTACATCTTTAAGGTGGCTCCAAATGGGCCTAGACAACCTTTAGGTATTATCAAATCAGTGCCAGAGAACCGCTTTGACTGACAGAGTCCCAGCTTTGTGATTTGATGTCTGTCTAAACAGTGAATGTGCTCCTGACTCTGCAGAGGAGATGCTGGCTTTGGACAAGCCTAATGCCATGGGAATGAAAAAAGTCATAGGCCAGGGAAGAGTCCCAAGCCCAGTAAAGTACATGCAAGGATAGTGCCTCAATGTGAGTTCATCAGAGACACATGGATTTAGAAAAGCACTTAACTCTGCAGAACGACTGAAGAGTTTCCCAGTGAGAACATTGATTTTGTTGTGATACATAAAACTAGGCTCAGGAATTAGTTAAGCATCTTAGGCCTGAGATAAGATCTGGACCTCGGCCCTCTGATTAGTAGAGCCTGCTTACTGAGCGACTGGCGGTTTCCTTCCTTGGCAGGGCTGAGCCTGGCCCTGCAGGAAGGGCTTGCCCAGAAGTGGGTGTGAATTGTAGCCCTCTCATGGCAAGAAGCCACCACAAAAGTGGGTAGAAATTATGTCTCATTAAAAAGTCAGTGACAATCAGGCTGTCAGCCAAATGTGACTACTGAGGCATTACATGAAAATAAATGGAATAATCTTTGCTTTTCTTTCATTTGCCTGGGAAGCTGTGTTCCTATAACTCCAAGGTGGATCCTCTTAGCTTAGTAATTTGAAGAGCTCTGACAGAAGTAGGGAGCTTGCCTCTGAGGGTTCAAAATATTTTTGAGATATAAGGACTAGACACTAAAAATATCATGGCCTGAATAAAAATTTTTCAAAGCAGGTGAAATCTAAAAAATGATTTAAAGTATTATCCTACAGTGTAAATTTGAGATTTTGCTGGCCATGAATTCCAAATTATGAATTATGTAAATGTTTTTCACTTACTCCTGCTTACTTTCTAATGAAGTCAGGGAGGTTTATTTTGGCTCATGGTTTCCTGGGTTTCAGTCCATGGTTAGCTGGTTCCATCATGGTGGAGGACATAGGGGAACAGAGTTGCTCTCCTCTTGGCACTCGGAAGACAAGAGATGGGGAACAGGCTGAGAAGAAGGAGCTAGGGACCAGGTAGAATCTAATATTCAACCAATTAACCCAGGGAGGAAGTTAGAAGCTTTGTGATTCAAAGACTTCCCCAAAGCCCATTAGCATCCAAGCAGTTCTGAGGACTTCAAATCCAGACCATTACAGTCAAATAATATGTAAAGCATCACATTTTTTTTTTATCTTCTGTAGGTGTGTGGTATAATGAGAGTTCATAGCTGAGTTCTGCAATTGGGCCACCACAAATGTATGGCTCTAGTTTTTGTGACTGGGGGAAGACACTAAAGAGCTGTTGTACTTACTGTCCTACTTCGGCAATGTCTATACACATACCTGATGATAGATGGACTTGCATAGAGGCCCAGAAAATAGTCTTAACAGATGTCTAAACGCAGTCAATTAGAGATACTGCCTTCCTGCTGACTCCTTTTGCCATCACCTCAGCAGACACACATTTAGTTTGTAGTATTTTTATGCCCTGTAATCACCTTATGATTAGTGTTATTTATATAAAATGGCTAAAGCCATGTTCTCTGAGTAGCAATCAAAGAACATTAAGTAGCAATCCATTAATCAGATGATTAATTTATCTTATTACTTATTATTTATTATTTGAGATATTTCTATTTAATGGCACTGGGCTGGAAAAATGCACACATTATTGAAGAGGCCTTGTTGACCATTAAGAATTCACTGATGAGAAAGATTACTTTGGAGGAAACCAGGCACTGTCCACTTTGGTGATTCCAGGCTAGAATCTACGATGGCTACTTGGTGTTAAAGGTAGGACACAGATGGTTGGGTGCACATTTCTTTCATAAGCATCATTTATGCTCTGTTCCCAAGAAATAGTTCAGAGTGCTGGGATGCTGATGAGACCCTGGGCTGCCATGGTTGCCATGGTTGCCAGCCACCTCAGAGCTAAGGTCCGCCACTGAATTTTACAGGGAAGAGAAATCCAGTTCTGCTTGGGGTAGCAGGGATGAAAGAAGGATTTGATTCAGGAGACTTGGTTATAAATCCTTGTTCTTAGATACTTGATAGATTCATTATCCTGGGAAAATCACATCTGCTTTCTTATCCATAAAGTGGAAGTAATTCCTATCTGACAGCACTGTTATGAGAATAGGATGTTATATGGAAATGTCCTTTACCAGATGAAAGAAAATCTAGAAATTTATCTTTTACAAAACATTGTAATTTTGCCAGCCCTTGATAAGATTGGAATGTGTTTTATCTCTTCTCCTTCTGAGACGTCTGTCCACCACATAGGCCTGACTCCCTATTTATTCATTAGGGTGAATTAAACCTCACAAATTGGTTAAACAATGCATTGAATTGATCTGCCTATGTAACTAAAACGCTAAAGACAGGTGCAGATTGAACCAGGGGATTTTTAAAAGCCATTTTGGATTCAATTTCATCCCATCTCCTGGCTCTGAATCCCGTGATGTTTCTTGTATCTTTAGGATTCCTGGAGGCCAGTCACTCTCTGGAATGCACCTGTCTTAATGGCTAGCCTGAGAAAGAGCCCATGTCCTAGTCGTTTGACTGTAAATACTGAGGCTTCTAGGTTTTGTGATGTGCCCGTCTTTGGGCCAAACCTTGTGACCAAAGGAAAGGAATGTATGACATCAGCTGACCATAGGCCATGTGCTCTATTCTTGGACCTGAGGGGGAGTCACCATTTTTAGGATCACATGAATTTACAAGTTTACATCAGAAAATATTTTAAAAGGTAAAGAAAAGAGTGCATAGTGGGACTTCATCTACAATAGGTCCTCCACCCACTAGCTAAGCAAAACCAGTGGGAATGCTTCTGGGTGTGTCAGGGTGAGTGGAGGAGGGGTGATCTTGGAGTCTGTATTTGGTCTATTGCCCCTTCCTTCTTGGGCCTTTCTATGCTCTGTTTCTCAACAGACAGGAACTGAGCAACTTTGCTTCCCCACGCCCTTCTGCCATGATGTTCCTGCCTTGAAGCCAGCCTGCCATGGACCAAAACCCTTGAAACCGTGAGTCAAGTAATACTCCCTTTCTTTAGTCTGCTAGTTTCAGGTATTGTATCCAGCGGTAGGAGAGCTAACCTGTGTGGCTAAGGATAGAACTGCTGGGGCTGTGATAGGTGTCATAATAGAGCTATTGTGACAGAAGGGGCAGATCTTACCCATCAAGTGTGTGTCTCAGGGATCCATGGAGTCCCAGAATAGCTAGGTGGAGAGCACGCAGCCCAGGCGGCAATGCTAGGTTGGATTCTGGACCTGTGACTAACCAGGTGGAATCCTGGTAAATAGCTTTTTCTCTGTAAGGTTCAATTATTCAATCTCTTAAGTGCAGGTAGTAGAAATAATACAAGTTAGGTTTGCATAATAAGTGAGATAATTAAAAATATATTCAATACAGTCCTTGAGACACAAAGAAATAGGGAGTTAATGACTTCTAACTTTTACCAGAATTTTTTCATGTATTTTAATAGAAATCCCCAAATATGGTCTATGTCTAGATAATTTATACCACAGTTTATGAAAATAGATAGTATAGTATTCAGACGGTTACCTCTCCTTTCCTTCTTCTTGGGTCTTTAATTTGTCTCTCAGAGAAACAATCTTGTACATTTGGGAAAAGGCCTCATGCTGTCTACCATTCTTCTTCTTCTTCTTCTTTTTTTTTTTTTTTTTTTTTTTTGAGCCAGGATCTCACTATGGAGATCAAGCTGGCCTTGAACTCACTATGTAGCCCAGGTTGACCTCAAACTCATAGGAATCCTCATGCCTCAGCCTCCCAAGTGCTAGGATTACAGGCATGCACCACCATGCCTGGAAAGTTATGGAAATCTGTCATGTTTAGGGTAAACAATTGATTGTTCAAATTAAGAAACCTGTTGAATTGAAGGAAGGTACTTAAAAAATAGTTAACACTCAGGTGTGGTGTCTCATCTATAATCATAGCACTCTGAGAGGACCTTAAATTCAAACCCAGTCTGGGCAACTTAGGTACTTAGTGAAATTGTCTCAAAATTAAGAAACAAAACCAGAAAAATGACTGGGAATGTAATTCAATGTAAAGGCCTGGGTTCAATACCCAGTACCATAAAAAACCAGAATAAAGAAACAAAAAACTCGATTAACATGTAATAGTTGACCTTAGAAGAGGCATAAATAAGAACTTTCCCAGTTAAACTGTCTCAGGTATGAAAAATTTTCACCTAGCATAGAAAGATCTACAGTAAAAGTACTTAGGGACCTAAAAAAGGGAAAGAATTCTAAAAAGAAGTGTTTTCTCTTCTCTTCCTTCTGTACTGTCAGGGAAAACTATCCCAACACTAAGGCCTTTTGTTATTTTATTCTATTTAAAATATTGTCATAAAGATTCATATATCCGCACAAATATTATAGCAGATGTATTTTTCTCCTAATTTGAGTTCATTTGTCATAAGAAACAGAACCAACCAAAACACACTGCTATGGTTATACTTAAATACATCCACACTTTTAAAATAATAAGACTGATTGTCTTTCCTTATTGATGAGCTGCTGACATGTTAGTCTGAAGTTGGAGTTAGTAGTAGTGCAGAATACCAGATTTCTGAAGTTTTGAACCTTCTTTGGAATTATCTGCTTTCTTCTTTATTTCCCTCTGGGTTAAACAGCATTTGTACCTCTCACATCCAAGATCTTTATAAATACTATCAAAACAATAAATATGATTATCTTTAACATCCATTAATTATTGGTCTTACAGGATTAAGAGGATAATATAATGGCCCTTTCCACACCGCACCAATACTTTTATCCCTTTTTGTGTCTTATGTGGGTAACTCCATATGCCAAATATTGGTGTAATTTACTAGTAAATTAGTGAAGAATTTGTGCTGTTCCAAAAGTGAGTTAAGAATGAATAAGGAATACCTATTTTTTGAAATATAAAGAACTTAAAATAATTTCAAAGAAGCACGAGGGGAACAAGATGAAGAAGAAAAGATGTCTCTAGAATGATGCTAGCACACAGACCATAGGTCGTGGATTTGTAGATGCTTGTTAGACAGGCTACATAAGTACATCCTTATGCTTTAGCAGTCAGAAAGGGAAGACAGATTCAGATCCAACTGTCAAAAGTCCATAGGCTGAAAACAAAGCCATTGCACATGGAAGCCACAATGCTTTTGTTGTCGAAAGAAGGGAACGTTTTCTTCCTTTGAAACATGCACACCTTAATTTCATTTACATTTTTACAAGGTAATGTTATCATCTAATAATAGCACAGAACATTGTTTTGTCTTCCTATGCTGGTGGCTCTACCACTTAAACTCTAACATTTTTTCCCTTAGTTTTGAAAAGTATTCATTCCAGGAGCTTGCTTGTGTATTAATCATGTAATAATTGGATGGTTTAATTATATTCTACCATGGTTTACATAAAAATATGTGCAGATTACAGTATGAAATAAATATTTATGAACTTTCCTTAGATTGTTTACCATAAAACTACACATGAAAAATGCCATGTTTTAAAATGCAGGCTTTAGTTTTTTACCACATAAGAGTTCTTTTGATTTCTAAGTCATTCTAGTGTTTTTCCCCATAGTAGACATAATTTTTCTTATGCCTAAGCCTTAAAATTGAAAAGATGGTCCAGTAGTTGTGTTGCACTATAAATGGTGGCTTGCAGGGACTAAACAAAAAGTATCTTGCCTCTGAATCATGCGTCTGAAAGCATGAAGTAGATTGTTATGTTTGTGTATCCCAGCTAGATTCACTAAAGCAAAACTACTTCTGTGAGTGTGAGAAGTCATACAATGGGCTTTTTCTGCAGAACTGAAGGACTGTGCCAGGGCCTCCCTACTGAACTATGTCCCTGTGCTTCCCCTCTTTTGTTTTGAATTTTGAGACAGAGTCTCACTAAGTCTCCAGGTGGGACTCCATCTTATCGTCTTTCTGCCTCAGCCTCCAAGTGTTGGGGTGATAGGTGTATGCCACCATGCCTGGCCACAAAATGGACTTTTAACATGGATATTGAAGTCAGTATTAAGAATCTGAAAAATTATATGTAGCAAAAATTGAATTGAAGAGTGGGCAAAAATCTGGTAAACTTGAAATCAATACAAATGTCAAGTTTTAGGGCTTCCAGCGTCTCCAATACTATAATCCAGGACCTCTGGGTTTGAAACTAATTGAAGTCTGGATGGCATGAAGATTTTAGAAGTATGAATTTGGGAATACCTCTTGACCTCTGGGCACAGTCTGGGCTCCAAAAATAGTATCTTAAAAATTAGATTATGATGGCTCCCTGGCTTTGGTAGGATTTAGAAGAAAATGACCTGGAAAGGAGAACCTAAAAGAATCAAGGTTCTATTAGGCTTCATATAATAGAAATCCCAAATAACACAGGCTCAGACAGTAGACATTTATTTTGTTCTCTCAGTAATCAAGGAGGCAGTGCAGACCAGGGCCGGGCATTGTGCACTCATACTTAGAGGGCTGGGTTCCATGATTTACCAGTTCTGTGACCCGACAAATTGACTCTTATTGAGTCTCCATCTCCTCACGTATAAAACAGATGCAAGGGTGTCTGCAACATATGGATGCTGTTAAAATTAACAAGCTAGCTTATATAAGTCAAACATCAGATTTGGCTCAATGCATATTATTTGACTTTCATAATTATAGACAAATATATGAAAATAAACAGGCTCGAGATTTCTGAAAAGCAGTGGTGGAGCCCCAGTGGCAGGACATAGAGCAGCAGTTGCCAGGCAGTGGGGGCAGGGTGCAGGTTGCTCTGGTAGGCAGTGGAGGAAGTCGAGGGTGATGATGGTTGGTTTCGGTGGTGATTATGCAGCAGTATACGTTTGCCAAATCTCACAGAATCTCATATTAAAAGACTGGATTAACTGCATGTAAATAGCAGTTTAATTTATAAAGTGTGACAGCATGAAGTAGAGCATAAAATGAGAAGCCTGACTATTCCACTGGTTAGCAGGGCTGTGCTAATGCACACACAGGTACACACTGGATAGTGATACAGTTTATTTTTTAATGTGGAGATAAGCATAAGTCACTTGGAAATTGAAGTCGCAGATTTTCATGTCTAAGGAAAGCTCATAAATTGGACAGACTGTCCTCATTAAAAGCTACGAATTGCTGGGTCCTCCAAAATGGGGCACAGGGCCAAGGCAGGTAGAAGGTTGCTTCTTTGGTTGCAAAGTGGTCCTCAAAATGTGTCCTAACTTGCAGTCCTGTGCAGTTTCTGTTACACTGCAATTTCCTTTGTAATTAAAAGGGTTGCTTTTATATGCAATATATTAACTAGTGTTAATTTCCTACTGTTTTTTTCTTTTTTAAGTTCTGTATCATTTCTACCATTTTCTTCTGTTTTGCCTTTTAAAAAAAAGAGTTACTTTTTATAAAATGTTAAAATACTAATACCGGGCACAAATATGGGGTATTGAGAGATTTAATACTCTTCTGAAATATAAGCTGAATGGAAATTAGGGAGTGATTTGAAGTTGGTGCTAAAGTTCTGGTAGTCACATCAACAGTAGCCTCATGGTGTTATTTTGCCTCTGTGTGTGGCTGGGTCCCTAGTTTTTCTTAAACAATGCGTGTAGCTTAGGCATAAAAATTCTGGACCAGACATTGAAAGACCAGTGTGCCACTGGGCCTCACCACGTCAGTTCTCTGAACTTAGATCAGTCTTCCTCTCTTGAGTTCTTGAATTCTCTGACTTGGAGTGGATCAATGTGTTTCAAACATTTATTAAGAGTCCCCAATTAAAAATGAAATCTCAGACTGAACCCTAGCACATTCAAAGATGAAAGAAAACCAATCTACTAGCAGAGCGAGGAGAGCCTGGCCCTGCCCGCTGGCATCCCCTTCCACCTCACTACCGGTGGACTTTCACCTCCTCTCCAGCTTGTTAACTCCTGCAGAAGGTCACCTTTAAATTCTTTTCTCGTTGGAAATGCTCAGATCTGTGAGATCAAAGATGAAAGGAAAGTTATTTCCTAACGGAAAGAAAGACTGAAAAATCACAGATATTATGTAAAGTACTACGGACACAATTGCATGTTGCTTTTGTGTATTTTATTTACATCACTTAATTTTACATATTGATGGAGCTCACTGTGGTATTTCAACGCTTGCACACTGATCAAATCAGGTTAATTAGCATTTCCAGATCCTCTTTGTTTGGACTCAATCTACATAAAATATATAATAGGTTATTGTGAGCTTCATTCATGCCTCTCTGCTGCAGAAAAGCAAACTTATTCCTTCTGTCTAACTGTGTTTTGGTAGCAGTGTCTCCACCTCCCTTGACTTCCCTTTCCCCTCAAATCACATGATATTTTATTGAAACTTTAATTTTAATCTTTCTTTTAAAAAAGGAATCCAAGAGCAAAGAAAAGGGTAATATCATTGCTTGCAATAAATGCAGGTTGTAAAATGTTATCACCAAACTTATTTCTGTGTGGGAAATGAATGTATAGGAGCGATATAGTAAGTACCCTGGACTAACTCCTACAGCAGTGTTGGCACTGTGCTGCTTGTATAGTGAGCATTATTTATAAAATGCAAGAGTTTGGGAAGAACTATAACCTATGATAAATCTGGTAAGGGTAAGTTTGCTAATGTTGCCTGGATACCCTTATTCAGACACACATAGAGAATAGATAATACTCAGACACATTAATGCACATTCTACAGTGATAATCAGAAAGGCAGAGGTAAGATTCCCAGTAGGGACAGTGAAGAAAACTTCAAATAATGGTGACAGTATGTGAGGTGTGACCAAAACATGAGACAGATGTTTAAATTGTTTAAAAATTTATTACAATAAAAGATACATTGCCAATAACCTTCAAAATCGCTACCCTCCCCCTCCTTGACTTTGCTTATCCCTCTGTGATTTCTGCTTTCTGAAGCAGTTCTACAAGTCCTGTTCCATCTGTGTCTATAGTTGCACTGTTGTGACTTTCTTGAGGTCCTAAATCAATTCCAAGTATTTACCTTTGGTGGCCGCCTTGACGTTTGGAGAAAAGCCAGAAGTCACACAGGGCCAGAACCCGTGAGTACTGGCCTGAGGACACAACATCGTGTTCGCAAGCTTGTGTTTCAGTCGGAAGGTACTTGGCGGCAACATTTGCCATTTTTTGATCAAGTCTCATTAAGACCCTCATGAAGAGGACTTCCAGAAATGCCTCAGAAAAGTGCAAGGATGGTGGGAAAGTGCATTTAAAGCTGGGGAAATATTTTGAGGAGGACTAAGTCCATTATGTCTCTCACTGCAATAATTTATAAAAATTTTAAACAGAAACCATATCTTCATCACACCTTGTGAAATGATGGGAAGACAAATGTCATAGAGCACAAAGGTAGAAACCTGGATATAGCAACGCTGTTTAGACCCAATTGCTCAAGTCATTTACAACACAGAATTCAAAAAGAAGAGAAGACTGACCCTCTAGTAGGATTTTGCAATAGACCTGGGAAAAACTGTCACCATTATTCCAGCAGCTGAGGGAGCAGCTAGTCAAGTCCCTGCAGAATCTGACAAGTAATTTGGTTTTATTTTCTCCTAACTTCTGTTACAGGATGTTAACTATGCAAGCATATGTCTAGTTGTTTCTTTTTTTTATGCTGCTCAAATGCCCATAGATTAAACTCCAACGCTTTTTGAGAAAATGATAGAAAATAAATCTAATCTATGTAGAGAAATCTGTTTTTTATCAATATTTGCTAGGGAATATACATGCCACTAGTATTTCTGACTTTGGATTAGCTGCTTTGAAACTATACAACAACATTAGCACCAAAAAGAGTACTCTCAGAACAAGTGGCCCTGAGCTTTTGATTTTATTTCTATTGCAGTAGAGCTGATAATATGAATCCAGTCTAGAAGAAAAGTTGGTGAATTAAATAAATTTGCAAAAGTCTTCTCTGAAACTTCAGTATAGTGATTTCTGTGTGGATGTTTTGATGTTTTTTCAGATCAGATTTGCAGTGATAACAGACAGGAACTTTCCACTCTCTCACGAACTCTGTCTCAGATTCCTGAGGAGCCTCCTGCAGAGGCCAGGCTGTTTGCATTTGAGCAATCATATCCCGACTTTGCCTATGGAGACTCTGCTCAGAATTGGGGTCATTTTTGAAGCTGGGGGGAACCTATACCTTGCTGGGGGAAATCGACATGAAACAATTGATCTCTCATCCAAAAATAAGAATCCTAACCGGGAGGGTGGTAACCGATGAAAGAGCATGCTGGTATCAAATAAAAAATGTGTGGAGACACTCGTTCTTCTGATACGCAGTGGTTTTCAAAGTAAATTCTTTGTGTTTGGGAGTCACTCCTTTCTTTGCTTTTTATTAAACAGAGTTTTGTTTGGTTGGGTAAAAAAGAATCTTATTTCCAAAGGGCTGTTATCCTGCTGTTTGTTCCCCATACAAATTATCCTGGGGAATAATAGGACCTGCTGTTCAGGAAATTGTATATGGGATTTCTTAACTTAAAATCAAAGCTCTGTGGCTGAAAGTTCACAAGAGTAGCTCTTTTTTTCTATTCATACTTATGTTTTTATTTTTTAAAACTGATGAATACTTTTATGGAAAATTATTCGAAATATGTGTATATTACGGCATGGCTGAATCAAGCTCATTAACATATACACATCCTCACATTTATTATAATTTTGTGGTGAGAATACATAAGATCTATTATCTCAGCACATTTCAAAACAGTTGCTACCTTGAAATTGAATGGTTTTCACATATCTTTCAAATTTTATATTTCAGTGCTCACTGGCAGCACATATAGCAAATTTAACTTTTCAAATTTGATTTTTATATAAATATTTTAGTTGTTATGTTAGTAATAAACTGAAGAATATCTCAAATTTACTACGTTAATTTGCACATTCTGTATTAGCACAAGGATTTTTGGATTGTAAACAGGGATGTAGAACTATATTGCCACCCACAAAAAGAAAAATAAAAAAAGACAGCCCGAGGGATTTCCCCCCCCAAAGCAAAAACAAAAAAATAAAAGCAACAACAGAAAAACCCTCTGTCTCCTCCCAATGAGAGCGCAACTTTGCTGACATGACAAAGGAGAAGCCACCGGTTTCAGGAAGGTCAATCTGTGAAGACATTTCTACAGTCTTTCCAAAGAACTAACTCACTTCAGTTTTAGCTATATCTTTTGTATTGAACTTTTACCTTTGCTTAGAGTTAAATGCACTGCCAGGGTCTGATTTCTACCAATGCATTTAAAATTAAGCTGTCCTTTCCTACTGAGTTAGTAAAGAGAGACTTATATTTTGCCCTAGTATTTTACTTTTTACATAATTTTTCTTATGGAATTTATTTTGGTATAAGACATGAAGAGATAATCTTAAACAATGTTTCCCTAAAATAGTTGTCTCAGACTAAAGTTCTCTTCTTTCATTATTGATTTTATTTCTTTACAATATGTAACATATTATTAGATTAATATAATTTCAAACAAGTATTTTTAGCACATATCCTATTTTATTTTATTTTATTATTTTTATTTTGGTACTGGGAATTGAACTCAGAACTGTGTGCTTGTTGGACAGACACTTGTGTTGCTGAGCTATATCCCTGGCCCCTATTTTATTGATATGTCTATTTTACATCAACGATGTCTTTAAATTAAAGTAGCTTTATGGTGTGTTTTAATATAAAGTTAGGCTACTTCCAAATGATTGCTCCTTAATGGGAGAATTTATGTAGAACTCCTGTAGCTACATGTTCATAGGTGTACACACACAAGTTGTTGGGAAACTAAGTCACCATCCTAACCTATCTGCGTACCTCAGCCTTTGGCCAGAGGAGCACTATCTGGGCCATTCCCACTCCTTTGGGGAGCTGAGAAACTTTAGTATCTAAACTATTAAATTAGTTTCATCTCCAAACTCTACCAGGTAGCACTCAAACTAGCACTACCTATTCCTGCATCACTGCCATATTACCATTGCTAGTTTCAGGGTCAAAATATATAAAAAGCTAATAATGTCTAAATCTTTACTTAAGAAATGAAAGTTGATTGTGTTTTAACTTATACTCAACTTTCTTTTAAATATCAAATAATGTTCTTCTCTAAAAGGGAGAAAGATATAGTATTTATTTGAATTAGTATCCTGCCTATGTAGTCCAAATGAGAGGTGCAGAACACAGCTGAGCAGATGCTTTTTAAAAATTAGCTCAGATGAAACACTTTGTGTGAGCCTACTGAACCACAAGCAGTTAGTAATAATTGAATAATTTGACTTTTAAATTCACAAACAAGACTAAAGACAGCAAAACATATGAGATTATAAAAATATCCATTATCCACTCCATACTATTTGTAATAACTTCATATGGTAAAAGGTGATGTTAAAAAAAATGAATCCATTTAAAAAAATTACTGCATATAAATTGATAAATTACAGTTGTATATATTTCTGAACTAAAAAGTGATTCTAAGATTTATGGATATGAGGAGTGATTAAATTAAGTCACCATATCCATTACCTCAAATACTTATTATATTTGAATTTGAATACTTGAAATTACTCTCTTACTGATTGTGATATGGTAAATAAATTTTAACTCATTTAGACACAATGGGCATGTATATTTTCACTTTCTAGGCTGGAGATTTTGGAAAAAATAAGATATATGATAAAGTTTGTGATTTTTTTAAAAATAAAGTTTGGTAACTTGGTTTAAGAAAGTGTTTCTCATCATTATGATATAGGATCAAACCAAGTGTCTGTTAACAAGTGAATGGATAAAGAAAATGTGAGATGTATATATATATATATATATATATAGAGAGAGAGAGAGAGAGAGAGAGAGAGAGAGAAATAGAGAGATAGATAGATAGATATGGTAAAATATCTACCATAAAAAATAAAATTTTGCAGCAACCTGGATAGAATTGGAGAACATTATGTAAGTAAGAAAGTCAGACACAAGATGACACATGCATATGCTCACTCATGTGGAAGCTGGAAAACTAATCTCATAGATACAGAGAGCTGAGGCATGGAACCCAAGGAGCAAGCCTGGGAAGGGTGTACGGAGGACCTAGGATGGCTCTTGGGTACAGGGGGTCAACTGGAGAGGAAGAATAGCTCCCAGTATCCTCTGTAGCACAGCAGGGCAACTATGGCTGACAGTAATTAATTGTACACTGTATTACAAAATAGCTAGTCGAAAGGATTTGAGCACTCCTGACACAAAGAAATAGTAAATATTTCATTTAATGGATTTTTCAGTGATCCTGATCTGATCATTACACCTCCTAAAGAAATATGTGTAATTATTGTGTATCAATGGAGAACAAATAAAATGAAATTTCTTTAAAGACATGATTTCTTTTGTCTCTGGTGTGCAAGAACACAAGTATTATTTTAGTTCATGAAAACAGTGACTTTCCAGAGGAAGAAATATGTGAAAATGTGTATGAAAGTTCTGTTCTCCTAATTTTTTAATGTATTCAGAATCTAAGTGTGATGTGATTGATATGATTTTAAAAGGCACTGGGGCTTTTTATTTATCTTATCTAGGGCTTCATAGTGTAGGCATGAGTAAAAGACCTTTCTAGTACTTTTCTTCAGACATGACCTAATATTTTGTCTTGTTCCAAACAAGTGGATACAGGGGGATAAAAGAATAAAAATTCCTCGTAACAAGTCTCATATAGATCTTGCTCTAGCCTTTAAAATGAAGAATCCACATTTTCATTATGAAATTATAACATCTTCTGACTAAGGAATTCAGAACAAATGTTCATTCCTGGACGTGACTTCCTGATTTCCCACTGTCTGCTGCAGGGTGAGTATGCTCCGACTCCAGGGAGGCCCAGCCAGGGGGAAAAAGGAGGTGAGACCACCCCGGTCCTCTCCAGGCAGGAGGGCTGGGAACAAGCAGGCCAGTGAGTGTGGTTAGAGAAGGCTGTTGGGAGCTGACAATTAGAAAGGCACACAGCAGAAAGAGTTTATGAGAACCTACTGCAGATTCATGGCCAACCTTACCGTCTGTAAGCTGGAGAACTCTTTTGGGTTCTTTCCCCAGGTTTCCTGTTACATTACGCTGACACTCAAGTTTTCATGCCAAGGACATCACCTTTTCAAGATGAAACAGAAAACATTATTTCAGTTATAAGGATGAACTCCAGTAGAACCTTGTCGCTTTTGAGTCTCAGAAGTTAATTGAGTCTGGGATTCATAAATGCCTCATTAGAGAGGATCGAGGGTTGAAATCTCTCAGTGGGTTCTCAAGGGCTTTGGGATTTTACCATCTAAATGGCAGTGGCTTTGTTAAAGCATGATCAGCTGCTCGATCATTAAAAGTCATTTTGATTCTGGAATGCTCTTCTTGTGTAGATTCAGAAGAGACAGGGCAGGTTAAAAGAAACTGCAGCCTGCTTATTGTCACCATGTAGCATTATACACCTCTTCAGTTGAGGAGAGTTAATTCCTAGACCGCGTCAGAAGCATTTTAACTTCTTGATTCATCATTGCCTTCAAGGATATTCTAAAATTTTGAGTTATTTTAATTATCTTGGCACTATTTCATATCCTGCACATATTCTAACCAGGAGCCTCTGAGAAATACTTGTGTATACCAGGCCTTGATGACCTTTTATTTCTTTAAAGTTCCTGGATTTGAACTTCTTGCCAAGAGTGTGTTCCTAGGGCCCTGAGGTCTGTAGTCCAATCTCGTGTTTTAGTGGCCCTGGGCCAGGGCCCCAGAATTCCACCACCACGAGGGTGAATCTCGGGTCAAGGGGGAGGCACAGCAGCCTGGGAAGCCTGGGCCCCGCCTTCTCACGCCTTCGCTTTGCCTTCCCGAGGCTGGGCTGCGGTCTCTCCGCAGTGACAACCGTGGTGGCTCATTTCCATGTGCTGCAAAGGAGGCGGCCGAGGTCTCAGGCAACACCTAGGTGCTGAATTACAATTGATCTCGGGGAGCAGCTTCTGTTCGTATCTTGAACATCCCGAGGATATTTATTGAAATGTGAAGCTTAAAGCTTCAATAGTTTTTCTGCTGATGTTTCGATTTTTTTGACTTTTATATCCCGAATTAAATTTCAGATATTTTGTTGAGGCAGTGGCTTGATGGTTACTTTTCTAAAAGAAAAAGTTATCTTTCTATAGTTAGGCTTTAGAAATACCATACATGCTTTCACTGTAGGACTTGATTTAGAATATTTGGAAAGTATATCTTTATAATAAATATTTAATATTATAGAGTTATGGCTATGTGTTTTTCTAGATGTAAGATTAAAAGGTAAAGATGAGTGGGTCTACATCTTATTCATGTTTGAAATGTTTCTTTCTGACAAAGCAGAGTGATAATGTGTAGAGCACAAGGTTTATAGGGAATGTATAGGACACATATAGCGGTAAGAAGTGCTTTCTGTTAATGGCTGTCCAACTAAGAGGCCTGCTGAGAAAACTCAGGCTTGATGATAAGACACAAACATGCCAAGCCAGTGGAATGGCATAACAACACCCATAAAACCTGAACGTTGAAGCAGGCATTATCACAGTTGGTAAAATTGCCATGGCTGAAATGACTAGAAGGGATTATGGGTAGTCCAGAGAAATAAAATTAAAATGAAAAGACTATAAACATTAGGGTTTAATCCTGTGGTTCCAAGCATAAGCCAAAATAGTAATCAAGCAAAACTGTGGAGCTATTATGGGAAAAAGTAATTTTTCTAAAATGTATTTTCCTTAGTACAATCCATGGAATGATAGATTCTTTTCCTTCTAGATGGGTACAGATTTAACAATGGGAAATTGTTAACTTGAAAAAATGATACTGTGTAGTACATGAGCCCTGTAGATAATATGCATTTGCGGAGTGATGAAGTTGTTATATTTTAGGTAATGGGAGAGGTTTTTATAATTTGTATTTCAACAGAACAGAGCTAAGTAAGAAAGTAGAAAGTTGATTGACCTAATTTTAAGTTTAGTCAACTTTGAAAAGAGTCTGTTAGTATTAAAAAATCTCAAAAAAGTAAAAAATGGAAATTTCACTTGATCCAGCTATCTCTCTCTAGGTATCTTCCCAACATAGTCAAAGATATCATATTACAAAGATACTTGCACACCTATGTTTACAGCAGCACAATTTCTAATAGCTAGATCTTGGAAACAGCATATATGTCCATCAACAGATGGACGGATAAAGAACATGTGGAATTTATACACAGTGGAGTACTGCCCTACACCATAAAGAAAGGTATTTTCAGGCAAATGGATGCAACTTGAAAACATAATGTTAAGTCAAATAAGTCAGACACACAAAGTTTAAGATTCTGCAAGCATATTTGACTTATTGCTGTGTTTGCAACATACAACATTCCTTGTTTAATGACTGAATTACATTACGTGCATTACAATATTTAAATTAATAATCAAAGGAAACACCAGCTTGATGACTTTGTTTTTATTTGCATAACTCTTACATGCAGCAGAATAGAAGTCTACAGTAGTGTACTTTGCCATGCAATCAGCAAAAATCACAATACTTACTGCAGAGAAAGCCCCCAGGAAGCCACACTGGGGCTCACGTGCCTTTGTTGCAAGTCTGAATGCAGGTCATTAACCTGCACGATGTACCTTGGACACAAGTCTGCATGATTGTTAATCAGGTAGGTCATTAAACAAGGAACATCTGTGTTTATGTTTTCTATTCTTGTCGAGTATTTTCATCCCAGAAAATTTCATAAAATCTGTTTTCAAGTTAAGAAGTTTATTTGTACTTATTTTCTTCATAGTCCTACCACTTTCTCAAGTATGAAGCACAGTTCTGAAGGCAAGGAGACTTGTAATGGTAGGAAACTTGATGAAGGGAGACTGCCTACATCTCAGAGACCTGTGTTCAAATCTGTGTCTACACATCTCAATGTATTCATTGAAATTGTGACTGGATCTCTGAGGTTTTTTTTTTTTTTTTCCTTGAAGATTTTAACTTTCTGAAGATCCAGAGTTGTTGACTTTTCAACATAAACATGAAGGTCTTATTAAGGTATAAGGTTGTTTGAAAGATAATAAGAGAACACCTTTGAATATTTGGGCCTTTCTGGCAAATTAGAGAACTTTTATAATGATTGGTCACTGTATCTGTCTTTACCTCTGTTATCCTTAATTGGATTTACTGGATTTAACAGAAACAAAGAAATGTTTCAATACTGGTTCATCTCCTTTTCTTTCTTTGGGACAAATAAGAAGATTATTAAGTTATACCAATTTGTCAGACAAAAAGCAGATGTGCCTTTCTCTACAGAAGTTCAGGATGAATTTGACTTTCTATCATTTATAATCTCCAGATACACATGATATGTAAGTCTGGGTAAACAGTGTGCAAAATGTTTAGGAGTTGGTATGGAAAATGAAGTGGTCCAAAATGCTTAGGCCTGATGAATCTGAAACTTAAATTTCACTGCAAAATATGAGTCTTTTTATCCCTTGTAGCTGGAGAAAAAAGCTTCTAAATATTATCTTCAAGTCAAATAGTAAGGGCAGTAACTTGCTAGGACTTAAAATCCTACCATTTTTATTTTGAATTAGATCAAGAATGAGGTAAAGGAAATTAAAAATCTGAATTTAATATCTGTAAGAAGCAGTTCTTATTTTCAGAGCCACGTTGGACTCAACAGGGAAAAAGTACATATATATCTTTCTGTTGATTAATAAATTACTAAACCTTGAGTGAAAGGCCAGTTGTCAGAAAAAGACTAAGACGGTAAAATTTCAACTTTCATAAATTTTGAAACTGATATTCTAGTTTTCAAATTTCTGGGTAAGAGAAGAGATTATTTTGAGGGAAGGAAAACTGAGCAAATTCTTACAAAATAATACGTAAATCATGGCCAAGAAAGTGATTCAGTGCTATTGAGAATAAAAACAAGACAAAAGCCCCATTAAAATGTGAAACCTCAAAAAAAAAAAAAAAAAAAAAAAAAAAAAAAAAAAAAAAAAAAAAAAAAAAAAAAAAAAAAAAAAAAAAAAAAAAAAAAAAAAAAAAAAAAAAAAAAAAAAAAAAAAAAAAAAAAAAGCTGCATTAGAAAAGAAAAATGTTCCCAAGCCACAAATAGGGTGTTTAAGAGAAATGGCTTAGAAGCCCAGTGGCAACTGTATATTTTTCAGTAAAATATAAAGATCAGCACCCACATGACTGTTAGAATATTCTCGTATGTAGTTTCCTGGTATTCTAAAACTGTCACTTTGATGTAACAGCTAATATAATTATTATTCAAAGAAAGCCCCAGTTTTCAATAGTAAGAATAAACAAATACTTTGATATAAAGCAGTTCTGGAACCTTCAATTTTAATTGCTTTGTTTCCAGAATGTCTTGAGGTTATTCTAGATGTTTTAAAGCAGCTGAGCATTTCAAGAGTCATTTTTTTTTCCTGAAGGTGATTTCTATCATAAACCTTATATTCTGCTATTGATTGGAAATCAACCAAAAATAAATGATAATTGAAGGAACAAGAAAATATCAGGGCATCTCCATGTAGAGAATCAAATGGAAGACACAATTGCTTGTGACCAGGAGTCTTCTTAGAGGTAGCTAAGTTTGCATGGCATGTAACAAACACATACACATGTGTACATACATGTATAGATTCTTCTTTTCTTTCTTTCTTAGTTTAAAATAATATACATACAGAACTTTCATTGGGGAGAACATGTATTTCACTAAGACTATAGTTTTTTCTTTAGTGAAATTTAATGCTTTTCCATTTTGGTATTTTATTTTGTTTTAAAGAGAAAATGAGATAAAAATGATGAGAGGAGTGTAATTTTGTGGTAATAACTTATGTTATGTCAAATTAAATTGCTAAACTATGTGGCTATTATACATACTGAAATCATTTCAGATTTTAAAGAACTTTTGAAGGAAATCGGTCACAAGCTGATTAGAGCATGTGTTATGTTTTATGTCTAAACTGTTCCCCCAACAGTCTCACCTGTCCAGAGGTGGGGTTCTTGGAAGGTGATTGGACCATGGGGTGCTGTGCACATCAGCAGATTAATCCATTCATTAGTTCTCAGCTGAATATACTGTGAGTAAGAGGGTCTGGTTGAAAGAAGTAGGTCACTGGGGTGTGACCTGGGAGGGTGAATTCTTTTTCCCAGCTCCTTCTCCTCTCTGCTTCCTAACTGCCATGGGTTGAGCAGCTGTCCTTGGCCAGGCCCTCTGCCATGCTCTTTATGCATTAGAGCCAGCTGACAGTGCATGGACTAGACCCTCTGAAACTGTGAACCGATGTAATCCCTCTTCCTTTAAGGTCAGACTGTCGAGTGCTATGTTCCATTATGGAAAAGTGACTGTCACACCATGCTTGCACAAAGCTTTAAGTTATCATAATGTTTACTATAACATATTTTTACTTTTCTACTTGAAAGAGAGAATAAAGCATTAATATCAAAGTGAAAGTTTTATAAGTCAAGATTTCTCTACTCAGTCCTATAAAGCATGTCATTCCCAGACAGTTAGGGTTCTCATTTTATCATTCATCAACTTTACAGTTTTTTCTGTGTGCTTGATGTATTAGGCAATAATTGAGAACTTTAAAAAAAACTTAAAATTTTTCCTGATAGTTATTCTTCAAAATTCAGTTTCCTGATTTTATTAGCCCCTTTAAAAATCACTCAAATGATTTTAAGAGGAAAATAAAGTAAGGAATCAAAGTATCTTAAATTTTCACTTGGCCTCTGCTGTACTTGAGAAATTTTTGTGATTTTGAATAGTTTTAAGAAAAAAAAATCCAGATTTGGTTTTAATCATTATGTTACATGATAGTTTGATGTTATTTAAAACTGTCTGGGGTACTAGCACTTAGTAGGCTTTTGATCAGTAACTGGTGAACTTCAAAAGGCCTGGGCATTTGGTTTGGGTAAAACTTGATTAATTTGGATGGCTGTGCAGATGTCTGCCAACATCTCCACAGGCCTTTTTCCAGGCCTTTCCTGACTGAATGCTTCATTCTTCATCCAGCTCTCCTAAAAATGAATATCATGCTTTTTGAATTTCAGTTTGCAGCCAAATATTCTGGAAACCTGTCTTTTTCAAAGACTGATAGGCCATATGACCGATTATCATTCTTATTATTATTTGGATTTTGTTTCTCTCATCATTACTTATACAGAGTGTTTTTCTTTTCCTGTTATTAGAATCATGAACTTTTAGAACTGTACAGAAGAATTTGAAGTCAATCAGTCAATTGGAGTTATATATGTTAGGAGAATGAATTCTTTACGATCAAATAGTTCCATAGACTTAGTGGTTCAGTGGCAATACAGGTAGTTAGTTACAACAAAATTATAGTAAGGGATAAATCAATAAGTTGCTCAAAATGAATTAGTGTTTCCTCTACTGACACAAATTCAGTGAAAGCAATTTTCATAGATTGGATCACAGAGCCAGTGAGGGACTAAAATGGCAGCCATGTCCCAACCTCTTCCAGTTCAATTCATGTGCTCCTCAACCAAGGTCTGGGAATACTCTCAGGCCATTTTGGGGTTTTCCCTAAAGAAGAAAAAGAAAACAAAAGTAATCCAACTTTTTTTGTGTCAATTCAGAGTCACACATTATCAAATGTTTTAGATGAAATTATTGTTACTATCTGTAAGTATGTATACTATTATTTTTCAGATTTATTATATCTATCTTCTAATAAAATTAATCATTATAAGATAAGAAATATAGAGAATTCATTTCTTCTCAGTTTTAGAAAACTTTCAGGAGATTGGATTATTTTTCATACTGTCATCTAAAATTATGACAAGTTTTGGAAATCCTTTCTTTCTTATTTATTCTTTAAAAACCCTGTAGTATTCAAAGTAAGTTACAATGACATAATGGACTAAGGATTTTTGTACGTATGTATTTATGGCACATATCTTTAGGTGTGAGCATAACATTTGAATAATTAGTGAGGTATCTGTGCTTTCAGTACATTTAAAATAATTCTTGATTTATTATTATAATGTAGTAGCTGAAATTCATGGCTAATATGTTTTAATGTTACTACTACTGTCATTCTATTGTCTAGCAGTGGTGGGGAAGTTCTGGCATGTATGTTGCAGTGTGGTTTGTTTTCAGTGAAAGCTCTAAAAGATTTGCCATCCCTGGGAGGCTTAGGATTTTAGTCCTTGAAGCAAAAAGATGTTGGTTTTTTCTTCAGCTGCAATTTATCCTTGAAGTGTTGATGATTTTGTCATGCACTGAAAAACAGAAGTATCTTTTTTTATAGGGATTTTAAATAACTTTGGTATGTTTTGCTACATTGTATTTTAAATTAATATTCTTAGAAACAATTTTAAGCCAAATTTATAGATAGTCTAGAGAAGCTCAATGATGATTAAATATATAAAGAAATAAAGTACACCCAGTAGACCAGTTTTAATCTACCTTAAAATATTAGGGTGAGAGAAACGCAGAAAATATATACAATTCCATCTAGTTCACTATACAAATGTTTTCAAGTGGGTGCATAGAAAAAGTTTAAAAATATTATATAAAAGTTTACACTTTAAATAAACTTTTTTTTTCCTGGTTTTCTAAAAAATAGTTGTTATGGGTTACACCTGGAGTGTCCTCCCAGATCTGCTGTGTCTGTAAGTGGGGCATGAATGATAACTGGACCATGGTGGTGCTGTTGCCACCAGTGGTTTCATCCACTAATGAGTTTTAGGAGGTGGCTGCTGGATCACTGGGGGTGTGACCCGGAAGGATTCATTTCCCTCCTCAGCTCCTCCCTTCTCTCTTTGCTTCCTGACCACCATGATGTGAGCAGCTGTCCTCTGTCCAGTTCTCTCTTTGAAGTTCATGGACCTTTGAAATTGTGAACATCTTTGCACTGAAGTTGTGGGAGCTGGTTCTGTGGTGGAAAAGTAGCTAAGACAATACTGCTTTCATAGAAAGTAAGAGTCACCTTTCCATTGGTGGACAAAATACCTGCCACTGCAATTTAAAGGAAGAAAGATTTATTTTGGCTCACAGTTTCAGAGGTTCCAGTCCATGGTCAGCTGTCTCAGAGGTGGAGACATTAGAGTGGGTGGTGTTCATCTGTCAGTGCAGCATTCTGGGAAAGACGGAAGCAGAGTGATTGCTGCTGGAAGCCAAGCCTGGGAAACTTAAAGAATTAGCAAGCCTTCTCTCAAAAAATAAAAAAATGTCTGGGGCTCTAACTCAGCACAAGGGCCTTGCTTGGATTCAATCTCCAGTACTGCAAAACAAACAAACAAACAAAAGAAAACAAATGACCTAAACTTTCCCTCTTCTCCCCAAATCCAACCAACCAAAGAAAAAACCATCATGACAGAAAGGCATGGTGGACTTCTTGCCCTTCATACTCAACTCATGGCACCTAAGAAGAGCCAGAGAGTGACTGGGGGACCAGCCACATCCCCAAGGTCAAGCCTCCATGACACACACAGACACATCTAGATGTTGTATGAGTGCAGCCAGTCACCTAGGTGCCTGTCTAGACACTCGAGCTGACATTCAAGATGGACCATCTCATTGCGAGCTGCATAAGAACACTGTGTGGTTACCATAGGTACAATACTGAGGAAAGCACACTTGAGGACTAGTTACATTAAGTGAAAGGCCAGAAAACAGAAAGAAGTCCCTAGTTTTATCATTATGATACCCAGAGCCCTGAAAATACAGACCATTTAGAAAAAAATTAAAAGTACATTCTTCCCTTAGTGCATAGTGGATTGACAACTGGTGGTCAATTTAACACCCCGCTGAACTGAATCAGCATGGTGCTGGGTGTGGAGGGCCCACTTGAAGATTGCTGCCAGCATAAAAAGGAGACCTGGAGAGGCAAGTGTTGTGTTACTGGTTGTGCTATTGACCTGGGTTCTCCTGGAGGAGCTTGTTAAGCTTCTTTCCAGATGTGGACTCAGCTGTTCTCATTGTAGGAGAAATATGGGACCTCGTCACTGAGGACGGCTGTGGTACTTTTCAGGGGAGCTCTGGTCCTTACTTTGAGCACTGCTTCTTGGTTCCAGTGCAGATCCCTCAGCCTGCTGGCATAGATCCTTCATCCCACTGGCACAGACTTTATAGCCTCCACTGCTGACCTTTGGGCCTTTCCAGTGCAGATCCTTGAAACAGACTTGCATGAGTCATTGTTATGGGTTCTAGACCTCCAGTTGGACTCATGCAGGACACTGCTGTGGGATTCAGGCCCTCAGCTGAATTCCTTGGGTCTTAGTATGTGGACAGATTTCCTGTACTTCTTGTATTTGACTCTTGGGTGACTATTATAAAATAATTTTATAAATTATGTGTCTTGTATTAACTTGCTTTCCTTGAAAACCCTGACTACAACACAGTGAAATAGTGATTTAACTCAAAACTATTTTCTAAAAATTCATATATATTTTAATTTACATGAAATTAATAGTATATTAAATAACACTTAAAGTTGGACTTTCATGCTGGGGTATATTAAAACTTTCTGGACTCACAAAGCTTCCTAAAATAACTCATAATTTGTTAACCTTACATTTTATTATGGAGATACTTTACCTGAACCTCAGTTCTTGGTTTTCTAAACTAGATTTGAGAGCCAGTCTTACTATTTCCTGCCTATAATCATTTTCCAACATAGTGAGGTTTCCTCTTTGTGAGGTAAAAGTGTTATTTGATTATATTTCCTTTGTCTTATAAACTGGTAGCTTTTTCTAGTAATACAGTCTGAATTTAGTTAAATACAAGAATTTATATATTTCCCAGTAAAAAATGAGGAAATGAAAAGCCAATCACCTAGGACATTTTTAATAGCAACGTGTCATAGAGTATGTAGAACATTTAATGCCAACCAAAGTAATTTTTTCCTTAGTTTACTTGGTTTATATATATTTCAGTAGTCACCAAAACAGCTTTATTTGTATACATACCTAAAGAAAACGTGTTGTGCCTATTAATGAGACTAACCCTGTGAGTGGGTTTCAACAATAATTCAGGAATTTGCAGGTTATTTCATACATTTAAACTACCAGGCCCTTTGCACAAAACTACTCCTTTAGGCTGGGAAGCAAATCCCTGTACCTATAACTGTGAAAATCACATTTGTGCACTTATATTCATAAAGCTCAGTACTGAATATATCTATTGCTATAGATATAATTCTCCATTATGCCAGTTATATTGCTAGCTTGACTTCGGAAGTTCTCTTAAATCATATAAATGCCTGCAGATAACACAGCAAATCAAATTAATTTTAACTCAAAGTTTAAGGACTACAAGAATTAGGTTTATTATGTTGATATAGGAGGGGAATCTACCCACTAAATAGATTATTTACAGCTTTCACTGAAATTTAATAAAGCTTTTCTGTGTTATCTGGGAATTTGTTAGAATTATAAGACTTAAATGAAGTAGAATGATACTGACATTAACTGATTCTCAGTTTTCCTTTTCGGCTGAGTCTATACACAATATATGGGAAAAGTAGATTTAAAAATCTAGTAAAAATCAAGATGGCTTAGGTAAAAACCTTTGGTATTCAAAAACAACTACTTACAACAGTGAATCTTAAAAAGGCTGGAGAAAGATAAAAATAATTCATAGAAAATTGCAGTGCAAATTTTCCCTGTATACAAAAAGACTTTACCAAGAACATGGTCTTTGGAAAGAAGGTGGGTTGGCTTTATATTACAGCCTTGTACCTTTCTAACTGTGCAACTGGGCAACACACACTAAGATGGGGGTCATATTATATTAATTAATCAGGATCTCAGAATGGAGAATATATTGCTTAACTCCCTGGGAGGGACAGATCAAAGCATATAATTTTGCTTAATCTGAAGCATTTGTCATGTTTATCTTTAACATAAACTGTAATTTTAAACCATTTATCAGGTATGATTGAAAAAGATGGTGAATCTTAAAATGAAAAAAATTATTACAGTAGAAGAGACACGCTGTTATTCTCCCTTTTAACACTTGCCCTGGCTTTGAAAACCTTTATGCCATTAACTTGCCGCTTCCTAAAGCAGTTCTCAAAGTCCTCTTTTTGGGTGTTTTTGGTAGTGATGTGTCAGTTGTCTTCATGTCATGAATCAGTTCAAAACGTTTCCCTTTCATGGTTGCTTTGATCTTGGGAAAGAGCCGGAAGTCACGGGCTACCAGATCTGTGAATGAGGTACATGAGGTGTCATCTTGAATCCAGGATCCCGACTCTCTGCTGGATGACACTTGGTAGTGGCAGTCGCTGTCTCTAATCACACAGGGTCCTAAAGTCACTCAAGAAAGAGGACTTCGGAGCTGCTTCAGAAAATGCCCTGAGTGATGGAATAACCATGTGCAAAGAAAGGGGAGGACTTCAATGGGGATGCATGGTAACGTCTTTTTCTGCAATAACTTTTTAAAAATGTGAACATTCATGGTGTGTTTCTATCTTATTTCATATATTAGTCTATTACTTTGGATCAAACAGAGATTCTAGAGATTAGTTCAAATGCCAAAAAGTGGGTTTATTTTGCCAAGAAAAAATATGGTAATCAGAATTTGGTATAATTTTTCATTTTTAAATGCCAAAATATTTGAACAAAGATTGAATTTTAACCAATATTACATTATTTTCTAGTAATAAAATGTATCAAATCATCACTTGTTTTGATTAATGTAGCTTTTCAAATGAACTGGAAGAAAGAACAAAGCCAGTATATAACTGAAATAGTTTAATAATAAGTAATTTTAGATGGTAAGAAAATTGTGATTGGAAATTTCAATTGGTACTTCTTGGAAGCCCAAATGGACTCATACTTCACAGAATTTAGAATTTACTAAGTAACTAGCTTAAAATTGGACAGCTCTTTTATTCCTCTCTAGGAGAAACCAGATCACAAAAGTAATCTATGTAGTACAGAAAAACATGGATGGTTTAAGACATTATGAGACTTTTATGAAGATTTATTTTCCAAAGGGAAGGAGCAAATTTTAATGTATGTCACAGCTTGATCATTTTCATTTCCCATCCTCGTACCACCTGCCTCTCCCCCATTGCTTTCTTATCCCACAGTTTAGCTCCCTTTTCCCTCCCATTTTTCTTTTATTTCATCCTTTGAATTATTTATATTTTGTGCTTCTCATATTAGAGAAACCATGAATTCGTCTTTGTAGATTGTTTGCCTGTTTCCTGTTGCTAGGATGCTAGTGACATTTTCTTATGGCTTTACCTTAAGCAGATACCGAACCTCCTGGAGTCTATAGTTGCTTTAAAGCAGCCAATTAATGGAACAAATGTATTATCTTATTAGAATTAATCTTAACAGGAACAAGTGCAATGTGATGTTGTTCAGAACTTTGATTTTGCCTTAAAGTATATGTAATTTGAAATAGTCAACAAAGAAGGATTCGGTTGTACAGATGAAAAGAACCAAGGATATTTAAAGGAGTGAAAATAGAAAGTACACAGTGAAATTACATTGTATTGGAAAAGCATCGATACCAACTTTGTTTCCTTTATCTCCATCAGGGCCTGGCAAACTGAAGCCAAAGGCTGTGTTAAACCTTTGGTTTAAAATAGTTTTTCCATTTGTAAAGGTTGCTGAGGAAGAAATAAGATAGAAAATGAGGAGAGAGGAGAAGAAGAGGAGGAAGAAGAAGAGGAGGAGGAGGAAGAAAAATAGTAGGAGTAGGAGGAGGAGGCAACTGTGACTAAAGCCTAAAATACTTACTATACTTACTTACTATCTGCACAGGAAAAATTTGTTCCTCTGTGATGTGTGTAGTTGTATTTTCTTTTGTTTAATTGGAAAATACTAATTGTGCCTCTTTCTGGAGAACAGCGTGACGTTTTGGTCCATTTGTATACTGTTCATTGATCAACTGAGGAGACTTATCATCATCTCGAATATTTATCACTTTGTTATGATGAGAACATTCTTCTAGTTGTTTTGAATTATGTTATAAATAGCACTAACTACAGCCACTCTCTGGGTAACAGAGCAAAGGAATTTGTTCCTTGTCTGTTGCTGAAAGTACAGTTTGAATCTGTTTATCAGCCTCTCCCTGTCTCCCTTCTCTTCCTTTCTCTCCCTGGTGTCTGATAATCTCCATTCTGCTTTTGACTTCTATGGGCTTAACTTTATTTTGCTTTGGTTTTGTATGTTATTCAATTATAGAGGAATAAAAATCCCCTCAAATTTTTAAAATTTATTGTAATAAATGTGTTATGGATTACAAACTGGTGGTCAACTTAGCACCAGTTGAATTAATTCAGCTGGTGTTGAGTTAAAGATGCTCCACCTGAAGAAAGTTGCCAGCATAAATAGGGACTTGAAGAAGAAGAGCCAGGCGTTGAGGGTTCTTCCAAGAGTTGCTGTTGGAGCCGCTGGTTCTCCTGGAGGTGCTTGTCATGCTGGCTTCGCCAATATGGACTCAGCCATTATTGTTGGAGGAGCTCGGGACCTCATCGGTGAGAGTGGCTGTGTTCATGTTGCGGGAGCCCTGCTCCTCACATTGTGCATCGCTTCCTGGCTCCGGAGGGGAGGCTGTGTGCTGGAGAAGCTTGTCACGCTGGGCTTCCTGACCTGTGCTCAACTGTTCTCCATCGTCGGAGGAGCGCGGGACCTCGTCGCCGTTGGAGATTGCTGTGGTGCTCTTCAGGGCAGCCCCGCTTCTTCTTTTGAGCGTGACTTCTCGGCTCCTACGTAGAACCCTCAACCCACTGCACAGCTCCTTCACCCTGCTGGCATAGACTTTCTGGTTCCACTGCTGACCTGTGGCCTTCCCAGCACAGAACCGTAAATAGACTGGCGTGAGCCCTTGTTGGGGGCTCTTAGATTCCCAGTTGGTACTGTGGGAGGCATTGTCATGCATTTGGGTCTCTAGTAGGACTCTTGCATGATATTGCTGTGGGATCCAGGCCCTCAGCTATCCTGGGTCTTAGTACTGCGGAAGGATTTTCCTGCACCGTCTTGTGTTTAACTTTGGGTGATTATTATAAAACAGTATTACAAACTCTGTGTCCTGTATGTAGTTGTTCTCCATGTAACCCCTGACTACAACAAAATGTAATTATTGTATGTTTATTAATTCCTCCTGTATTTTCTATTTATCAAATTAAGCTGCCTATGGTATAATAATGTTTTGTAGTATGTATTTTTTGTTCACTCCACAATATGTTTTTTAGTTTTAAAAATGTGGATTTGTAATCACCCATATTGCCATTTTCTTACTACATTGTTTTTTCTTCTTTTTATTTGTGAGTCAGACACAAACATAATTCTAGTTCTCAGATTTTCACTTACCCATGATGTGTTTAAGGAAACTGTGGTGGGAACAGACTGGACTGTAAGGTGGCACTTGGACAGGTTACTGGACAGGAAAAGTCACTCACGGTGGAAGCCACCATCTGCAGGAAAGAGACAGCCAGGGACTCTGGGGAAGAAGGGCAGTCAGGCAGGAATCCCGGGTTTAGTGAAGCTGCTCCCAGCACAATAAGGAGTCTGTGGGTCAGAGAACTTAGGCAGTAGGCTGTCTAGTCTTTTCTAACTACAGGGCTCTTTAATCTTTGGTTAGCAGGTATTGACTACTTTTATAGCACATGTAAAGCAGTCAGGCTCTAAGTGTCTACAGGTGTGCTTATTGGGGTTGTATTTAAAGCAATTGGATGTGTGGTCGGTTGAGTTTAGGGTCAGGGGTATAGCAAATGGTTTTCACCTGCTGTGAAGGAATAACAGCCAGTGTTGTTCCGGGCCATTTTTAATCCATTTATGTTCTAGACACAAAGTGAAACAGAACAAGCACGTGGGTAGATTCAGTGGAAGATACACTCAACACATCAGTGTGAAACAATACATTGGCACTGATTTTTATGAAAAGAGTTTTGACTTTCTGATTCTTTCCCATTTCCTTTTTCATTATTCACATTGGCTGCCCTCTGTTGGGTGGAGACAGCCATACCAGGCAGGCAGGGTTGATCATCCAACTCTTCCCTGCTCCTTATCTTTCCATTTGATGATGAAGATGCTTGTTTGTGCATCTGCAGAAGATGTGTGGTAGCAGAAACAGTTAGAAAACTAAATCTAATATTTTGATTTTTAAAAAATACTATTTTGAAACAAATAGAATGCCATTCAGATGGCTAACTGTGGGATATGATTAAACTATTTCACACTTACTTTCTAGTTTTATAGACAGCTAATAACAGTATTTCTAACTAACAAATGATGTTTCTATGAATAGTTCTTAAATACATTTAACATTTACCTAGTCAGGTCCTCAGTTGAGAATGTATTTATATTTTTTAATTTTTCTTTTTAAAATTTTTTACTTTAAAGAGAATAAAACTAAACAGAACAAAGTATAACAAAGCCAGTCAAAACAAAATAGTGCTATATTATGGTTGCCGTTGTTAACTTCCTATTATCTTTCAATTCCATCTCTTATTACAGTCACTGAGGCAAGGTAGCCTGGAGAGACATTTTCTATAAAGACCTGTCCTTTTAAATGTACAGCAGGAAAGAATAGATCAACATTTGATTTCAGCAAACTGGCAGATCTCAAACAGCAGAGATCGAGGTGGGCCTGAAAATGCACAGTGCCTCTGCTGTGTTCCACAGTCGACCTCTCTTCTTGCTATTCAGAGGACTACATAAGGCTACAGAGAGGCTGGGGTATCGCTTTAGAGGGGGCTCTGCACAAGACAGCATTAGGCTCAGGGAGGAAGTGTTTTAGTAATGCCTGAATAAATCACTCTGCTTCTCTGAGCCTCAACTTTTTAATGTAAAAAATTAGTTTCTTCATCCCACTGCTACTGGAAATTTATTATTATGAAAAACAAATTAATGCTCCTAAGGACTCATGGAAGAGGAGGGTCAAGGTATGAGGCCTTGTGTCTTAAAGAACCCCAACATGGGAGACCTGCACAAAGATTTGGTGGGTGATGGAAGACCCTGAAGGCCAGGGAGGTGGTCCGAGAACCAAGGTTCACTGAAGCTAAGAGAAGGAGTTTGCAGAGGGCATGGGGAGCTGTTGTGACAGCTGAGCTTTATTGTCAACTTGATTGACTTGGGAGATACATAGATTAGTAAAGAATGCTTCTGGGTGTGTCTGGTTGGGCCCCAGAGCATGAGACTGGGGACTACATCAGCCCTCAGACCTTTCCTCTCTGGTAATGGTCCTGGGTGTTCTGCTTCTTGGCCTCTATGAACTGAGCAGCTGTGCTCCATCAGTCCCTTTTTCCACAGTGTTCCAGTCCATAGACTGAACCCTCTGAAACCATGAACCAAATCCAAGCTCTCCTTCCTCACATTGTATCCAGCCATAGAAAAGCTGACCAGTAAAGTTGTTCTGCTGTTTCCTGCCCAAAGCTTGAGCACGATGAAAACTGACAAGTGTCTGCTAGATTTCCCAGTGTGGAGCACTTTGATAACTTCAGGGAAAGTGTGACATGAGTGAGAAGATGTGCAAAGAACCCAGGCTGCAGACAGGTGTGAGAGAGGGCAGGAAAGCGAAGCAGTGAATGAGGTGAAAACACCTTTGATGAGCTCTGTTCCACAGGGAAGTGAGAGAGTAGCTAGAGGGAGGTGGAGGGAAGGTTTTGAAGAGGAGACATTTGAGACTTTATCATAGTGATGGAGAAGTGGGCACAGAGAGAATGCAATGAGCAGTGAAGAAAGACACAGTGAGTGAAGGATGGAAGAAACACTTCACTTATTTTGTCAGTGAGGAGGAAGGCAATGGGCACAGATAGGCAGGTGTCTAGATTTCCCCAGGGGAGCAGACTACCTGCCGCATGGCTCGAATTTTCTTCATAAAGTAGACCACAGAATCACCTGCCAATGATAAAATGGGAAAGGTGGAGTAGGTAAGTGGGAAGGGTGAAGACTTGAAGATGATAGAGAAGATTAAAAATGGTTGAGAATATTCGGTGAGTAGAAACACACCTTGACAGGTACGGAGTAGGGGTCCGAAGGCTGAGGGCTGAGACTTCTGTGAGGTTCCATCTTCCTCTCCAGGATGCAGGGAGTGGGACATTGAAGGGATGCTTTGCCTCAGTTGGCTCATTCAGGAGCCAAATAACCATTTCCTTTAAGGCCATTACCAGTATTTCCCTTAGTTAACTAATGATACTATCCTATTTATTCAGAACATTGGTGCTTACAGTGTTCTATTTTTGCTTATATTTTGTAATAAAATGATTTAAATATTAAAAGCATACCCTTAGCTTTCAAGAGAGGGAAATCATTTCAAATTACTCTTAGAATCTTTAAGACAAAATTAGGAATAAAGAACATGTTTGAAATATATTTGAAAACTCACAGTAACTGAAATGTGGGAAATCCTCCATTCTTTTTAAAACCCTCCCTTATTTTGATCATATGTTTTAGTTTCAAGTAAAATTTGCTAAAATTATCAGAGTTTGAACCTTTGCCTTTGGGTTTTTCTTTGTAAAATGAGAAAGTGTTATCTAAATTGGGGGTTAACTCACTTAAAGGAAATTTTTTTATCGCAACTGAGCATTTATATATGTAGACCAAATACTAATGATTTTATTTCTCCTATAATGACAGAGGATGCTTAAGGATAATTGGATGGGGATTATTTCACAATGCTGCCTTTTTTTCACTTGTTCCAAATGGAGCTTTTTATGTTTTATTGCCAGGAAGGAAAAATAGGTTTCTCTCTTTCTTGCTTGTAACAGATATTTAAAGATAATTGCTGATGTCTTTTTAGTGGGTTCTGGTTTGGTTTCCTGATTCCTTTCTGTTCTATTTCTATTTTATGGAAATTCATGTCCAGTGGCTCACACAACAAATTTCTTGTAAAATCATCAGGTCTTTATTTCTTATTTTTATTTTTTATTTGTCCTTAAAAAAACCAGTTCCCAGTACTGTTAGATCATTATACTTGCAACAGCCTGTTACATTAATCTTTAGAAAGATTTATTTCAAGGTAAACTAAAATATTGTAATGATTTTGCAGTTTGCATTCAGTTTTTCTTTTTTAAAGTGATTTTTGTCATTTGGTAAAGATGAGTTCAAGAGCTGGATCTTAAATTTAATCATGTTCTGAAAATTTTTCTTTATTTTAGTCTCCTTTAACTCAATTTCCAAGAACTGTCTGAGGGGTTTGCCAGTGGTGGCCGTCTTGGAGGTGAGCCTTGGTGTCTAGCTCACTAACTGGACTTTGATTTGAAGTTTCACAGCGGTTTTTAAAGAACATGGGGTTCCCTCAAAAGGCCTTTGTGGCTTGCATGTGTCTTTCCTTCCTTTTATTAAGGCACTTGAAATATGAGAGAAACTTGATCTCTTGGAATGTTTACCCTCAAATAATTTAATGAAAACACAGTTTGGCTTTCTTTAATGATTCGCATTTGTGAAATCTGTGTTTTAGCCCACAAAGCTCACAAAATATGCTCTTTAGGGTGAAAGCCGATGATTAATAATTTTGGAATCAGATAGCTAATCCTCTTTCTCTCATTCAGTGTTACTTTTTTTTCCCCATTTTTTAGAGTAGGGATGTGTTGATAGTGTCTGTAACGAATTGGTTGCAGTGATTAATCGGAAATACTTTTCAGTATGCGGGTGGGTGCAACAGCGTTCTTACAATCACCTGTCATCTTTTACAGTGCTTATTTTGTGGCTGTATTCTTTATCACTTGTCTAGATATTACAGCTCCTAGATATGAGTCTGCAGATTTACATTCCTTTGAATACTGGAGAAATTATCTTCTAGTTTCAGTTGTAAGTAAAGAAACATTTAAAGTTATTTTTCTATGGATTCCCTGTTTGAAATGAGCTTATTTTGAGTCATGTTTGTTTATTTTTTTTGTTTTTTTTATTGTTTAAAATTTATTTTTACAAGCCCAAGGGAGACACAGTATCTTCTAATCTAGCAGGTATCAACAAATTTTTGATTAGTGATAAATACAAATAACAGTAAAATTACTTAGAGAAAAATGGAGTAAAAAGTAGAAATTTTAAAAACAATGTAGTAATACATTTTCTGTAGAAAAGCATTACTGCTCTTTTTTATTGCTCTGAAAAAGAGAGATGACTAAAAAGGTAAAGTCATTTGAAATCTATACATGACAACATGAATGAGAAGAGAAAGGGAAAATGATATTTCCAACTTGCCATTATTTTTTAGGAAAAGAGGAAGGTAAATTTTTATTTAAAGCTACAATTTAAAGCAGTATTAACCTGTGACTCCACATTGTGAATTATCTGTGACAATTATTTAATCTACATTTAAATTTGTGACTCTACACAGTACAGATAAAAAATAAATATATTAGTCTTTAGGTAATGCAAGCTCCTTTTTAAATTTAAGCTTAGAAAACACAATTGTATTATGATTATTATTTTCTTGATCAATTTCATCTCCTACCACTTAACACAAACTCGGGTTCAGGCCCACTTGGGTCCAGGCCCTTTGTGGAAATATTTATCCATGTTTAAGAACTTGATTATTCATCACACTGGCACGCAGTTGGTGTTTTAACATTTACTATTATCCTAAATCTCCAGTCCTATATTTGAAAGGGTCATCAATAGTGCTCCTTGTATGCCCACTATAACAAGAATCAGATTAAATAAAATTTAAGTAGAAAGTTTTTGCTAGATATTATCATGTACAGCTCTGTAATCTGATCTCAAAAAATCTACAGTTTAATTTTATAATCTCTCCACTTCACATACCATGTTTTACCCTGTAAGAGTTACTATGTATTGAACCATGTACTGTGATTTATGTACTGTACAAGTTGTTTCTTACACTTAAGTTCTTTTTTTTTATTTAAGAGAAAAAAGACACATATAAGAAAGACAAAAAGCAAAAGAGACAAACAAACGACAACAGCAAATCCACAATAGTAG